>JAOTQR010039929.1:0-15436 GCA_025774065.1 Solanum ossicruentum | reverse complement strand
AAATTCACTTGATTCCAAACTCCCGCACCTTAAGTTAATTAAATTTCAAATATACCTCAATCCCAACAATTTGTTTTTCGAATTAGTAATTGACCTCTATTAAGTTATTTACGGGGTCTAACAGGAAGATGGTCATCACAACTACCTTTAAGCTCCAAGACACAAGCCCTAAGCATATCTTCAAGTGTTTGAATTGTCCTTTCGGCTTGGCCATTTGTTAGAGGGTGGAAGGCCATACTAAGGTGAACATTGGTACCAAGACCCCTTTGAAAAAACCTCCAAAAGTTTGAAGTAAATTGTGCACCATAATCTGAGATAATGGATAAAGGGACCCCATATAACCTCGCTAACTCATGGTTGTACAAACTTGCATACTCTTCAGCCCCATATGTAGTCTTAACTAGTAGAAAGTGAGCTTATTTCGTCATCCTATCTACAACCACCCATATAGAATCAAAACCTTTTCTAGTCTTGGGCAACCCAACCATAACATTCATATTAATTACCTCCCTATTCCAAGTAAGAATCTCTAGGTCTTGTGTTAGGTACCTGACCTTTGATGTTCAACTTTGACTTGTTGATAAGTATGGAAATTGCGAAACAAATTTAGAAATGGCCCTCTTCATGCCTCCCCACCAATACACATCCCTCAAGTCTCTATACATTTTTATGGAACCAGGGTAGATAGAGTAAGAAGAATTATGGGCCTCATCAATAATTCTCTCCCTCAAACCATCAACACATGGCATACACAACCTACCTTGGTACCTAAGAGCACCATATCCCCCTTGGGAGAAAACCTCTACTTTTCCCTTTTTCACTAAGTCTTTCAATTCAAGCAAGGAGGAGTCAAGATCTTGTTTGTCTATCACTTCCTCAATCAAAGAAAACTTGGACCAATCAATAACCACAACACCATAATCACCAAACTCTTCCAACCTAACCCCCAATCTAGCAACCCTATGTACCTCCTTAGCTATCTCCCTATCACCACCATCCACATGAGCTAGGCTACCCATAGACACCCGACTCAAAGCATCCACCACCACATTTTCCTTTCCCAGATGATAATGCACACTCATTTCATAATCTTTGAGATGTTCTAGACACCTTCTTTGTCTCAAATTGAGATATTTTTGTGTGAAGACATATTGAAGGCATTTATGATTAGTGAAGACATCAACATGCACCCCATATAAATAATGACGCCAAATCTTTAATGCAAATACCATGGCGGCAAATTCAAGATCATAGGTAGGGTAGTTCTTTTCATGCACTTTGAGTTGCCTAGAAGCATAGGCTATGACCTTACCATTTTGCATTAGAACACAACCCGAACCAACTCTAGATGCATCACAATACACAACAAAACCCTCAGGCCCATCTGGTAGTGACAATATAGGAGTTGACATAAGTCTATCTTTCAATGTTTGGGAGCTTTTCTCTCATTCATCGGTCCACACAAACTTAACCTTCTTTTAAGTCAATTTTTTCATAGGGGAATCAATGGCGGAGAACCTATTCACAAACCTTCTATAGTAACCCGCAAGGCCCAAGAAGCTCCTAATATCCGGTGGGGTCAATGGTCTAGGACAATTCCTGATCACATCGGTCTTCTTAGGATCCACTTTAATGCCACCCCCTATACCACATAACCCAAGAATGCAACCTCCTTCAACCAAAAATCACACTTGTCATACTTAGCATACAGTCTTCCCTCCCTCAATCTTTGCGACACCACCCTCAGATGACCCATGTGCTCCTCCCTACTATGTGAATAGATCAAAATATCATCAATGAAGACTATGACAAAGGGATCAAGGTAGGGTTTGAAGACCCTATTCATTAGGTCCATGAAAATGGCAAGTGCATTAGTCAACCCAAAGGACATCACCACAAATTCATAGTGCCCATATCTAGTCTGGAAGGCCGTCTTGGAAATATCACACTCTCTCACCCTCACTTGATGGTACCCGGATCGAAGATCAATCTTAGAGAAAATGCTAGCCCCTTGCAATTGGTCAAACAAGTCATGAATACTCGGAAGAGGACAACTATTCTTTATAGTGACCCTATTGTGTTGCTGGTAGTCAATGTACATTCTAAGTGACCCATCTTTCTCCTTTACAAATAATACCGATGCACTAAGGTGATTGACTAGGTCTAATAAATTCCTTTTCTAATAAATCTTTCAATTGCTTTTTTTTACTCCTTCAATCGGCCGCGGCCATACAGTAAGGGGGAATAGATATAGGTTGAGTATGGGGTAGAAGATCTATGCCAAATTCTATCTCCCTTTCGGGAGGGACAATGGGAAAGTCATTTGGGAAGACATCAAGAAATGCATTTACAACAGGAACTGACTCAATGGAAGGGACTTTAGACTCCACATCTTTAACTCTCACAAGATGATTCAAACACCCCTTGGAAATCAACCTATGGGCTTTAATGCATGAGATGAACCTACCCCTCACTATCACATCATGACTTTCCCACTCAAGGATTGGCTCATTAGGAAATTGAAACTTGACCCTACAGGTTCTACAATCAACAGACTCATAGTAGGCATGCAACCATTCCATTCTAAGTATGACATCAAAATCCACCATGTCTAATTCAACAAGATCACAAGGCAACAACTTATGCAAAATGCAAAGGGCAACTCGTATAAACTTTCCTTGCAATAATAGAGGTACTAATAGGAGTAGACACTTCATATGAATCATACAACAACTCAGAGACAACTTGAATCGATTTAGCAACAAGAGGGGTAATAAAGGGAAGAGTGGCACCCGTATCAATCAAAGCAAACACATCAAAGTAAAAAATTTTCAACATACCGGTAACAACATCGGGGACTAGACCAACCCCTTGCCTCCCATGTAGAGCATACAATCGACTGTTCCTTGCGGCACCCCCTTGAGGGCTACCTCTACCTAATGGAACCACATTTGCACCTTGGCCCTTGACATGTTTTTTTGGACAGTCTACCTTCTTGTGACCAAGCTCCCCACATCTGAAGCATGCATTAGAGCCCTTCAAGCATGGGCCATTATGAATCTTCCCAAATCTAGGACATACATCATTAGGAGCCTGAAACGACCCCAAAAAGTGCCGAAAAATGTGCCTCGAAAGTGCCCAGAATCTTGTTTTGATATATCTAAAAGACCATTTTGAATTTCAAAAATTCAACTTCAGATTCTTGTTTAGGGTATCCAAATTAGGGTGAAAAGGGTCTAACCTCAATTTTAAAGCAAAGGAATCTATTTATAAAATTTTCACTTGGTGCAATTTCCAGTGAGGGTCCGCGACCTCTCCTCGACGCGAAGAGGTGTATTTCCTGCACTGTCTTTTCCTAGTTCCCCCAGATTTTTCTTAGTGTTGGACCTATGTTTCTCCAAACATATTTTCACCTATACTTAGCCTTATTCCACCCTCATATCACCCAAAATATTCCCCAAAATTTCTCCAAACACCTAGACTCATTTATAACCCTAAATTCAAGTCCCAAACTCAAGGCCAATCTCAAGGATTTCTTCAAGGATCTCACCCAAGGTTCAAATCTCCATTAAAGTCTTCTTCAATAACTTCACAAAAGCTAAGGTATGTGGTGTTGAACCATTGGGTCCTTTCACCTATGGTGTCTAAACCCTCTTTTACTTAATATTGCATGATTTAAAGTTGATTTTAAATGTGGGTCTTATATACTGAGAAGTTTACAATACAATGATTTTTGTTCATGAAAGTATGGTTGTTTCAGCATGTTTTAAGCTACAAATCTTGGATCTAATGTTGGATTTGATGAGGGGTTTTGATATGAATGTCTTGGGGCTGTTGCAAGGTGTTGATTAAAGGTTTTACCCCTGATTTTCCTGCATAATTTCATCTCTAAATTGCATGCTCTTTTATCCCTATTACACACCCCCAAGGTATTTGACAAAATATCCGGTTATGGTTTCTTAAGGAAATTAAAGTCTAAAGCATGAGATGTGATATGATTGACTACATGATTATGATATGAGCTTATGTATATGATGAATAATATCTAAAGTGTTGTGGTAGACTATTCCCAATTTTGGGGGCCTAGTTGAGGGGTCAAAGACTCAACCACTAGGGTGATGGGTGCGATTATCACCAACCTAGTTGAGGGGTTGATTGCTCAACCACTAGAATGATGGGTACGATCATCACCAACGAAGTTGAGGGGTTGATATCTCAATCACTAGGGTGATGGGTGCAATCATCACTAAACTTGATGAGGGGTTTGTACTTCACACACTAGAAGGATGGGTGCTATCATCACTAACCCCAAGGTGTTTATACCTTGGCAATCTAGCTTTGTCTCCCCTTCACATATGATATTATATATGAGCGTGATTTACTTAAGCATGCTTTACTTATGCATTGATTATACATGTCATATGCTATATTATGCCTATTACCTATCGTTATGCATTTTAGATTATGATGCTTATCTCTTGTTCCATCGAATCCCACATACTTAGTATATTCAAACATACTAATGCATACTCTTACCTACATGATATCACCATGTAGGAACCGATGCCCAAGTTGATCATCCTCCTCCTCTATGTGGCTAGGCGGTGTTATTCCAAGCTTGTTAGTGAGTCCTCTATTTTGGGGACCTCGGTCTAAGTTAATATTCTCCTTGTATTTAGACAGTTTCTTATGTTCTATTAACTATGAGGGTGAGCCCAGTAGCTTGTCTTGGCCCTTGCTATATATATGTATTAGAGGTGCTTGTTGGACATGTGTACTTATGTATGAGCTTTGATTCTGGACTCTTGATTATGACGCTTATGTAAGTTTTACCTTATTCCCATTGTCCCCATTCTTAATCTATATGTCTTTGTATGCTTCCACGACCAAGGATGTGTAATGACAAGTTAAGAGGCTTGTTTGGGGTCCCCTTAGGTTCCCTATTCACCATATCACATCTAGGCCCTAGGCTTGGGCCGTGAAAAAACTTGGTATCAGAGCAGTAGGTTGATAGATCCTCAGAGTCCAACACACGCACCGATTAGAGTCCTATTCATGGTTATGAAGCGCGCCATGTCTATGAATAGGAGGCTATGAGGCATTTTAGGAAATGTTTCCCTTCTTTATGTCCTAAGTCGTGCTATAGAGTTGTAATAAGTATTCCCTCCCTAACGATTGTTCTTTGCCCTTCTAGATCATGCCGAATACTAAAGGAAGACTGACCCAAACTCCCGAGGAGCAACCTACCAATAGTGAGCTCCGTGATACTCTTACTATGCTTGATCAAGTGGTGGCCAACCAAGTCCAACAAAGGGCCCAAGCCCCTCATGCTACTAACTCGGGAGCTAGGGTAAGGGACTTCATGAGGATGAATCCTCTAGTTATGGGTCAAAGGTGGATGAGGATCCACAAGAGTTTATTGATGAAATCTACAAAATCTTGTCGATCATGAGTGTTGGGCCAAATGTGAAGGTCGAGTTGGCAGCGCACCAACTCAGGAGGTGTCCCAAATTTGGTTTGATCAATGGAAAGGTGAGAAGGGTAATGGCTATGTGGTGCTTTGGGAGGAATTCAAATTGGCCTTTCTTAATCGGTTCTTCCTTCTTAAGCTTAGGGAGGCAAAGTTGGTTGAGTTTATGAACTTGAGACAAGGTGGTGTAAGTATGACAGAATAAGTCCTCAAATTTATTCAACTTTCAAAGTATATTTCTCACTTGGTTGTCTATTCTAGGTCAAGGATGAATAATTTCATTATGGGTGTCTCTGATTTGGTTAGTGAAGAGTGTCGGTCCACTTTGCTTATTGGTGACATGGACTTGTCTCAGTTGATGATATATGCCAAGAAAATAGAGGATGAGAAAGAAGAGGAGTCATGAGGCCAACAGGGCCCGGTTTGAGGGTAGGTTCCACAAGGGTGCTAGATTTCAAGGCCAAAGGCCTCCTCATGCTACTAATAGGGGGTTTGCCAATGAGTTCCCTATGCCTCAAGGTGTTGTTGGTGTGGCTCCTAATGATGTGTATCCTAGATGTGGAAGGGCTCATAAGGGCCCATGTTTGAAGGATTCTGATGCATGTTTTGAATATGGGAAGCTTGGTCACAAGAAGGTGGATTATCCTAGAAACCATGGCAAGGTTCGGGGTACAAATGAGGTTCTATTGGTTAGAGGTGGTCCTCAAGGTGGTGCCCCAAGGCACAATCGATTCTATGCTCTACATCGGAGGCAAGGAGTTGGTAAGGTTTCTGATGTTTTTACTGGTATGTTGAAAATCTTTGATCTTGATGTATATTTTTTGATTGATCTGGGTGCCATCCTTTCCTTTGTTACCTTTTTTGTTGCTAAAAAGTTCCATGTTGAGTCAGAGTTGTTGCATGAGTCTTATGAGGTGTCTACTCCTATTGGTGCCTCTATTGTTTTGAGGAGGGTGTATAGAAATTTTTTGATTTGCATCTTGCATAAAATCTTACCTTGTGATCTCGTTGACTTAGATATGGTTGATTTTGATGTTATTCTCGGGATGAATTGGTTGCGTGCCTACTATGCTTCTATTGATTGTAGAACCTGTAGGGTCAAGTTTCAATTCCCAAATAAACCCGTCCTTGAGTGGGAAATTCATGATGTGGTAGTGAGGGGTAGGTTCATCTCATGCATTAAAGCCCATAGGTTGATTTCCAAGAGGTGTTTGTATGATCTTGTGAGGGTTAAAGATGTGGTGTCTAAAGTCCCTTCCATTGAGTTGATTTCGATTGTGAATGAATTTCTTGACGTCTTCCCAATTGACCTTCCCGGTTTATAGATTTTGGCATAGATCTCCTTTCCGACACCCAACCTATCTCTATTCCCCCTTACCGTATGGCCCCGACGGAATTGAAGGAGTTAACGGAACAATGGAAAGATTTGTTGGAGAAGGGATTTATTAGACCTATCCAATCACCTTGGGGTGCACCAGTGTTGTTTGTAAAAAAGAAAGATGGGTCACTTAGGATGTGCATTAACTACCGGCAACTCAATAGGGTCACTATAAAGAGTAGATATCCTCTTCCAAGAATTGATGACTTGTTTGACCAATTGCTAGGGGCTAGCTTTTTCTCTGAGATTGATCTTTAGTCCGAGTATCATCAAGTAAGGGTGAGGGAGTGTGATATTCCCAAGATGGCCTTCCAGACGAAATATGAGCAATTTGAATTTGTGGTGATGTCCTTTGGATTAACTAATGCACAAGCCATCTTCATAGACCTAATGAATAAGGTCTTCAAGCCCTACCTTGATTCCTTTGTTGTGGTCTTCATTGATGATATTTTGGTCTATTCACATAGTAAGGAAGAGCATATGGGCCATTTGAGGGTTTTGTTGCAAAGATTGAGGGAGGAGAGATTTTATGCTAAATATGACAAGTGTTAATTTTGGTTAAAGGAGGTTGCATTCCTAGGTCATGTGGTGTTGGGGGATGGTATGAAAGTGGATTCTAAGAAAACCGATGTGATTAGGAATTGGCCTAGACCATTGACCCCGTCAGATACTAGGAGTTTCTTGGGAATTGTGGATAATTATAGAAGGTTTGTGAAACGGTTCTCTCTATTGCTTCCCCTATGACAAAATTGACTCAGAAGAAGGTTAAGTCTGTGTGGATCGATGAATGTGAGATATGCTTCCAAACATTGAAAGATAGACTTGCATCCGCTCCTGTATTTTCACTAGTAGATGGGCTTGAGGGTTTTGTTTTGTATCTGCTCCTGTATTGTCACTAGTAGATGGGCTTGAGGGTTTTGTTGTGTATTGTGATGCATCTAGAGTTGGTTTGGGTTGTGTACTAATGCAAAATAGTGAGGTCATAGCCTATGCTTCTAGGCAACTCAAGGTGTATGAAAAGAACTACCCTACCCATGATCTTGAATTAGCCACCGTGGTGTTTGCATTAAAGATTTGGCGACATTATTTGTATAGGGTGCATGTTGATTTCTTCACCGAACATAAGAGCCTTCAATATGTCTTCACTCAAAAAGATCTCAACTTGAGACAAAGAAGGTGGCTAGAACATCTCAAAGATTATGACATGAGTGTGCATTACCATCCGGGTAAGGCAAATATTATGGTAGATGCTTTGAGTTGGGTGTCCATGGGTAGCCTAGCTCATGTGAATGGTGGTGAAAGGGAGATGCCTAAGCAGGTGCATGGGTTGGCTAGATTGGGGGTGAGGTTGGAATATATAGGTAATGGATTGTTGTGGTTGATGGTTCTAATTTTTCTTTGGTTGATGAGGTGATAGCAAAAGAATATCTAGACTCCTCCTTGCTTGAGTTGAAGTCCTTGGTGAAAGAAGGCAAGATGAAGGTTTTCTCCCAAGGGGGAGATGGGGCCCTTACATACCAAGGTAGGTTGTGTGTGCCATGTGTTGATGGTTTAAGGGAGAAAATTCTTGATGAAGCCCATAATTCTTCTTATTCTATCCGCCCCGCTTCCACCAAAATATATAGAGACTTGAGGGATGTGTACTGGTGGGGAGGCATGAAGAGGGACATTGCCAAACTTGTTTCTGGTTGCCATAGTTGTCAACAAGTTAAAGCTGAACATCAAAGGCCGGGTGGCCTAACCCAAAACATAGAGATACCTTCTTGGAAGTGGGAGGTAGTTAATATGGATTTTGTGGTTGGGTTGCTCAAGACTAGAAAAGATTTTGATTCCATATGGGTGATGGTTGATAGGGTGACAAAATCGTCTTACTTTCTACTGCTCAAGACTACATCTGGGGCTGAAGAGTATGCAAGTTTGTACATCTATGAGTTGATGAGGTTGCATGGGGTTCCCTTATCCATTATATCGGATCGTGGTGCAAAATTTACTTTGCACTTTTGAAAGTCTTTTCAAAGGGGTCTTGGTACGAAAGTTCTCCTTAGTACGAGCTTCCACCCTCAAACAGATGGTCAAGCCGAGAGGACCATTCAAACACTTAAGGATATACTTAGGGCTTGTATCTTGGAGATTAAAGGTAGTTGGGATGACCATCTTCCATTGATTGAGTTTGCGTACAACAATGGCTATCACTCTAGCATCAGTATGGCTCCATTTGAGGCTCTTTATGGGAGACATTATAGATCACTGGTGGGATGGTTTGAGGTTGGAGAGGTGGTTCTATTGGGGCCAGATCTGGTTATGGATGCTCTTGAAAAGGCAAAGATGATTAGGGAAAGGTTGATGACAGCCCAAAGTCATCAAAAAATCCTATGCCGATGTAAGAAGAAGAGACCTAGAATTCCAAGTGGGTGATTGGGTTTATTTAAAGGTTTCTCCAATGAAAGGTGTGGTTCATTTTGGTAAGAAAAGAAAATTGAGTCCTAGATATGTTGGTCCTTATGAGGTGATAAAGAGGGTTGGTAAGGTGGCTTATGAGTTGCGGTTACCTAGTGAGATGAATTTGGTCCATCCGGTGTTTCATGTCTCAATGTTAAGAAAATGTGTTGGTGATCCTAATTCTATTGTACCTCTTGATATTGTGGATGTTGGTGAGGATAAATTGACTTATGAGGAGGTTCTGGTTCAGCTTTTAGATAGACAAGTAAAGAGATTGAGGAACAACGAAGTCACATCCGTTAAGGTCCTTTGGAGGAACCAATAATTCGAAGGTGATACTTGGGAGGCCGAAGCGTACATGCAAAAGCGGTACCCTTATCACTTCCACTCCACTCAAGCCTAAGGTACTAACTCTAAGTCCCCTATGTGGCTTCAAGTCATACATTTCATCCCCTATGTCATTTATGTTTAAGTTGGCAATTTTTGATGATTTCACACATATAATAGGATTTTGAAAGTGACGTTTTAAATATAATGTTGCATTCATGTTGGGATTGATTTTTTCATGACTATTCTTGTCTTGTATGTCTCTTCTATATTTACGGACGAATGTTCCCAAGGGGGAGACATTAAAACGACCACAAAAAGTGCCCGAAAACGTGCCTCGAAAGTGCCCAGAATCTTATTTTCCATATATCTAAAAATCCATTTGGAATTTTTAAAATCCAACTTCATATTCTTTTTTAGGGGGTCCAAATTAGGGTGAAAAGGGTCTAACCTTGATTTTAAAGTAAAGGAAAAAATTGTGAAATTTGCACTTGGTGCAATTTTAGTGAGGGTCCGTGACCTCTCTGCGATGCAAAAAGGTGTATTTCCTGCGTTTTCTCTTTCCTAGTTCGCCCAGATTTTTCTAAGTATTGGACCTACATTTTTCCAAATGTATTTTCACCTATGCTGAGCCTTATTTCACCCTTATCTCATCCAAAACATTCCCCAATATTTCCCCAAACATCTAGACTCATTTCTAACCCTAAATTCAAGGCCCAAACTCAAGGTCAATCTCAAGGATTTCATCAAGGATCTCACCCAAGCTTCAAATCTCCATTAAATTTCTTTAAGAACTTCGCAAAAGCTAAGGTATTTGGCGTTGAACCATTAGGTCCTTTCACCCATGGTGTCTAAACCCTCTTTTACTTAAATTGCACTATTTAAAGTTGATTTTACATGTGGATCTTGTACATTGAAAAATTTACTGCACAATGATTTTTGTTCATGAAAGTATAGTTGTTTTAGCATGTCTTGAGCTTCAAATGTTTGATCTAATGTTGGACTTGATGAAGGGTTTGATGTGCTATCAAATTACAGCACATTTGGTGCCTAAAATAAGGGATATTGTGAGTTCTCAAAGCGACCTTTTAGAGTTTTGATGTGTTTTTGTGTTAATCTTATAGAAAAGTTCGGTTGACATGATTTTGAAGAAAAGTTACATATTTTTTACTGAAGCATAGGCTGTATGAGCCTGCCAACGAGTTGTAGCTCATGCTACGAGTTGTAGGGTGGTGTCGTAATAGGAATTAGATACCAAAAGTTAAAAAATATGCCAAATAGAGGTCACTACTATGAGCGCAGCCTACGAGTTGTAAGACACACTATGACTCGTACAGTTGGGCTCATAGCAAGAATCAGAGAACCAAAATGTTGGACCAAAAAACAGAAGACCAAGACTACGAGATCAACATACGAGTCATAGCTCAAGCAACGATTCGTACCTATGGGTAGTACTAGTTCATTCCAAAATGCCAAAATCCTGATACGACACCCCAACTACAACTTGTAGGCCATCCTACAAGTCATAACTACAAAATTTATCAAATATTATCTGTCTTTTCTACATAAATTTTAGGGTTGTTTTATGCACACTGTAAATAGTTTGAGTTAGGTTATTTTGAGAGAGTTCGACCAGAGATACTACTCCAAGTTTTTTTTTGAAACTTTTCTTAGGTTTTGGAGTAGTTTATTTGTTCTTTCTTGAAAGACTCATTTTGGGAAATTGCAAACCTCGCTTTGTATGCATTGTGGATCAATCAATCTTGTGGGTTTGATACTTGTGGTGCTTATCTCCTTCATTGTTATTGGTGAAACACTCAACTATGTCTCTTATTTGTATTTTTGTGTGTTTTGCTTTAGCCATGAGTAGCTAAGCATCCACAACTTGGGGTTGTGGGTAGCATGGGTAGTTGACTTGAAATTACCTAGGTTTTGTACATATTTATGATTGGGGTTTTGCATGTACTATATATTTTCCTTAACGATTAATGTTATTTGGTGGTGGCCAACAACAAACCCTATCTACTATCATAATCCCGACCAAGGTAGTGACGAATAGGAAAAAGGAAGTAGATGACAGGATTCGGTTGATGTGTTCTCATCTAATAGACCAAACCTGGCCAAGGGGAGGTTGACTGGGATAATACGTAATGGTTAATTGGCACGCCATGGTAGCCGACTAAGCGCCATGGTGAAATTAGACCTTCACCTTCACAAGAGGGCTGGAAGAACCTAAGTTACCATCCTGCATGCAATTCACTAATCATAGTTATGTTATCTAGGGTAATTGAGTCAACAAACCATGAGAAACACAATTCTCAAGTTGTTCCCAAAATTGAGCATTTTCCCGTAATCTAGTTATATTTTATGTTTTTTGTTAATCACAATCCCGCTCCCCCTTTTAGAGATTATAGTTATAGATACTAGAGATGATTAGTAGTAAAATCCTGTAGTCAATCCCTATATTCCCAGTGGATTCGACCCTAAACTCTTCTAGGTTAATTACTGATAGCGACCATTTTCCTATTGGAGCGTGACCATCAATCAAAAATTATGGCACTGTTGCCGGGGAATACGACTAGTTTTGATTTGATTTCACTATTAGTTAGTTCTAGTGTTAATTTCTTGAGTCTCTTGTATTTTACTTTTTCTGTTTATTTTTGTTAGTAATTCTAGGAACAGGGTGGCTGGCACTATGGATAAGCAGAAATTTTACATTGCAACTAATTTGTTGGAAGCTTTACAGAGGCGTTCCTTATTTCATGGGAAAAAGTCTGAGGATCCTTGAATTTACCTATAAAATTTTAATTAAACGTTGAGGGAGGTGCTTGGGACAAGACATCCTGTTTGGAAGGCTATGGCTCTCCAAGTTTTCTCCATGACTTTCAGAATGAAGCTGTAGAATGGTGGTCAATCCTTTCACCTGATGTTTGCTCAAACTGGGGAGATACACAAAGAATCTTCCTCATAAACTTCTATACAGAGAAAAATATGCAAAGGCTACAAAACAATATTTGCAACTTCAAAAGAGTGCCTAGAGAACCTTGAGCAGTAGCTTAGGAGAGATACAAAAAATGCTAGGCTGCAAATCAGAACCATGGTCTAACAGATGATAAACTGGCAGCTAGCTTTTATCTAGCACTAACTTCTGAACTATAACAGTAGGCTGATGCATTGTTCGGATGAGTTGGGAGTTTGTAAGGCAGCCATTTAATAAGATAATTTAGATCATAGATAAGCTAGCTGCAGTTGTTAAAGTCTACCAACCCCTTTAGGGGAAAGTTGGACCAACCACTAGTGCATCTACGAGAGCCTCTAGTAAAACCAAAAGCAAAAATGTTGCACATTTGATGAGGTTACCCCACAAGCATTGTGTCACTGATCAACTAACCCCGATGGAGCATATGAGCAAGTCCTGACTAAGATTAATGAACAAGATGACATCATCATGGAGATAAAGTTTGATATCCTCAAATGTAATTACAAAGTTGAACAACAAACTATATCAATGCAAAGTCTGGGTGATAGGATTGAACAGCTCGTTGAGCAACTAGATGCAGTGCAAGATGAACAAAGGAAAAGTAGAAGGGGCAGTGATAGAGCCCATGAGGAAGTCTGAGTACTCATGAATGATAAGTCGAGCCACGACGTTAAACAAGGCACTTCTTGGGAGGAAACACAAGCTTCTTGTGTTTGTTGCTTTATTTTTAGACATTTTATCATATTTTAACTATTTTAGTAAGTTAGAATGTGTTTGAAATTGTTGAGACTTTGAACTAGTTGTGTTAATTGATATTTGGTGTATCTTAAGTGATGGGGTGTAGGAACAAATCAAGAGTTGAAGAATGGATAAATCATGTTGTGAAACATTTTTACGAGCAGGCCTATGAGTTGTAGTTAACGTTATGACTCGTAGTAATGCTTTGTAGAGAGAAACAGTGAGTATCAGGAAGTGGCACCCATACTACGAGCCAACCTTACGATTTAGAAGACCCCCTATGAGTCGTAAATGGGGTTCATAGTGCTCAAGTATGAAATTGGAATTTTTCTAAGTGTTGGGTCTACTACGAGACTGGGACCTACGAGTCGTATGCCATCATACAACTGGTAGTCCTTGTCTCGTAAGACCAGTCTGCGGAAGTTCAAAGGACGAGCCGTTGGGAATATGAAGAGCCATGGGAATATGAAGAGACAAATGTCTCTTGGCTCTTCATATTCCTTTGAAAAGTGTCCGCTTTTAGTTTATAATCTTCCCCCACCATTCCCTTTCACTAGTTAATGCATGCTTAAATCTTTCACCTGCTAAGATCCCCCAGCTAGCCAAGTGAGCACTAATAGACTTGTTTGGTCTTTCTTCTCCTATTTATTCATTAGTTTACCTCGTAAGTTCTCATAGTTAAATTTTGATTTATGGATGAGTGAATGAAAGCCCTAAGATCATGATTAGCATAACCATACAAAAATGCTTGTGTTAGTAAGAAACATGAGTTATATAATTGTTTATATCTCTGAAAAAGGTAGAGTCTGGAATGTTGTTCATGATTGGTGAACTTGTTATCTAATATTATGACCATGTACATGTGTTGCTTATTTTTTGGATCATAATGAACCTTGTGTGGGTTGAAATTGTTGAGTTGGGAGGTAGTGTATGTATTCATCCATATGCTTTGATGTGATAAAATTTTAGGTGAGTTGTGAACTGTTAAGGAGGAAGTTTTACTTTGTTTTGATATGTTAGGTAATGAATGGTACTTATGCTCATTGCTACTTTGCCTATGCGCTTGTGATTGTAACCTTTAATGCCTTTTTGAGCTGGTTCTAAATCTTTGTGAAAAGATTAGAGACACCCATCGAGTGCTCTGTTTTCTGCTATGAAGATCCACCACTAGTCGTAAGTTTCTCTATGAGTCATAGTGGCATTTCGTAGAAGGGAGTAGTTATCCAAGGTGCTTGAACTCTATTCTTGCAAGTTTCACCTACGACTCGTAACACCTATTACAAGTAGTGATGGTGGTTTTGTGACCCTAATTTGAATTTTCCAAGCATCTCTGGAACAAGATATGAGTGAAGACTATGACTCGTAGGTCACCCTACGAGTCGTACCTACATCCTGAATCTACAGCCCTGAACCTAGTTTAGTCTCTTTGCTTAAGATATCTTATTATTAATTGCGTGATTATCTTGTGTATTGGTGCAAAACATTATGGTACTCAGAAGTTGGTTTGTAATGATTTTGCAGAGACAATATTTCCAAGAGGGGGAAGGGTGGTTGCCCTACCTCCAGGATACCAACCAAGGGATGACACATCTGAAGATGAACAATCAAATGAAGAAATGAATGTGCACCCTAATCCTGAGTCTTAACATTCCCTTACCACAAACACAATCACCTAGATACCAAATGGAGGAGATAGTTCTTCCCAATCTGGCGAGCAGAGGATAGAGGTATTTGCCAGAGATTTAGTTGCTGAGAGAGCCCGAGTAGTGGAGGGCAGGATCAATGCATTTGAGGCAAGAGTTCAGAAGGGGCGTAAGGGAGCTAGGCCTGCCAATATGAGTGCATTCACTGAGAGTCGACCAAGTTCAAGGACGAATTATTACAACTGTTGGCAACCCCTGTTGCAGTCCCAGAGGTAGCACAGGGAGGTGACGAGGCTTTTGATTGGCTCGTCGACCGTCTGAACACATGAGGGAAGAGAATTCTTGAACATGCTTATCGGTTTGAATTGAATACACCTCTAAATGATATAAGGGGTTTTAATTGCTTGAAAGTTGAATTCTGAACATAAAAGTGTTAAGCATTTTAATAGCTAAAAAGTTGC
>JAOTQR010039908.1:0-15437 GCA_025774065.1 Solanum ossicruentum | reverse complement strand
TTTAGCAACAAGAACCCATGTAACTTGGTATCCACGTATGTATGCAGATTTGAAGGTGACTATGTATGGGAGCATATCAACATGTGAAAGAGTAGAGACATGGTTAGTAGTCGTGTCGGAGCAGGTAAGTGCCTTTATGTGCCAAGGAGGGATCTATGTTTCATGCCAAATACTATGAACTTAAGTAGCCTTACATACCTTGATGTATGCCCTTGCTATTGCCTGGAGATAGCCTTCCCTTCCTACAAAAATTATCTACAACATAGTAGGTAATAAAACTAGCATTAGCAGCCATAGATACATCTTGATAGCACAATCTCATAAAAAAAAACATACTGGAAACAAGCATATAATTATAAACCCGAGCGTATTCTTTCAACCTTTCCACCCCTAATCATATTTTATAATACGCATTCTCATATACATAGCATGCTCAACCTGTTTTAGTACCATAACTGTCTTGCAACAGCCCAAAAAGCATAACATATACCAATTCTACACAACCTACAAATAGGCGGCATAATGTTACATCCCTTCGACACATTTTGACGTCGACAATCCCGAACCTGTTTTAACTTTACCCAAACTATCCTCAACCCTATATACATAGAAAAAGCCATAAAAAATATTCTTAGAATAGTACCAAAGAAGTCATGAAGGACATGAGGTAGCCTTCCATCCATCAGCCCACAAGTTCGTACTAAAAGTACATTTGCGATATCCTATAAGAACTCAATTTCACGGATTGTAAAAGTTGTGCAGTAGCTTAGTTACATTACCAACAAACTATTCCTTGTTAAGAACATAAGTATTACTTCATAATTTAGCCAACCAAGAAGAGAAAATCTTCTTGAATAACAAGAAAAGTTCACAACAATCTTTAGGAAACATACTGTCCAAAATTTTTAGCATATACCTAACCAACATATTTTCTTGTTTTTCAAGAAGAAACCTTACTAAACACAAACTATCACTTACCTTTACCCTCAAGGTTGATGTCCTCCTTAAAAATCTAAAAGCTTCTTTTGGCTGCTTTACAAAGTCAACAAAGAAGAACAAAGAAGCTTTGTGAAAGATGAAATTTTCCAAGTTTAAGAATGAATTAAATTTGCTGCTTGTAACCCCTTTTAAAGGATTACTTTGGCCGAATTTCTTTTACCTTTTAAGCCTTATTTTATCAAGTTGGTAAGGTACCATTTTTCCCTTTTCATTTGGTCCTTATTGGGTTGCAAACTAATGGGACCTGGCTGCCCATTTTTCCGCTTTCTCTTATTTAGTTTGGGCCTAAATTATTAAAGAAATTGTGATGTCATTGGGCTCTTTTAATATCCTTCTTGGGCTAAAAATATAGTCCATTTGTGATGCTAAAACATGGGCTAAAGTTACACCCTAAACACAGACTTTATTCATATCAGACTTGGACAAATTCGACATCGGTCTTCGTCTCCATTTAGCTAGAAATTTAAGTTAAGCAAGTAGGTGACTCACTTGCTAGCTTCCTAAGTCCTACAAGCACCTCAATTCCCTCACTTTGTTTAGGGTCGTGATCTCTTAAATTTGACACAAAACTTATTCACACTCGACCCTCTTCAGTGTTATACATATATATCTGCCTCTAATTTGAGATTCAAGCACTTTTAAAAATGGGTGATAATTTAACCAAACCATATCATGTTTCATTTTCATAGTACTAGTATTGTAACATGTGGGGTGTTACAGTTTATTATTGATAGCACGACAGAATTGGCTCACGTCCTACCAGTTAAGAACCCTTATGGTGACGAAGTTTAGTTGCACATTTGTGAATTGGTTAGATTGCATGGGATTGCATTGGATATTATTTCAGATCATAGTGCTCAATTTACATCACATTTTTGGAGTTCCTTCCAAAAAGGCCTTGGTACTACAGTCAAACTCAGCCTAGCCATTCACTCACAAACGAATGGTCAAGCAGAAATGTCTATTCAAACTCTTGAGGATTTGCTTAAGCCTTGTGTTTTGGAGTTTAAGGTTAGTTGGGATGAACATCTTCCACATATTGAGTTTACTTACGATAATAGCTTTCACTCCAGAATTGGAATGGCTCCTGTTAAAGCTTAATATAGTAGATGTTATGGGTCCCCGGTTGGGTGGTTTGATATGAGAGAACTAGCTTTGTTAGGTCTGGATCTGGTTATGGAATCTTTGGAGAAGGTAAGGTTGACAAGGTAAAGATCAAAAATGTGTCAAAGTAGGCAGAAGTCGTACTTGATGTGACGAAAAGAGATTTTTAGTTTGGTGTTTATGATTGGGTATATTTAAAGATTTCACCCATGAAGGGAGTTGTTCGGTTTGGCAAGAAGGAAAGTTGAGCCCAAGGTATTTCAGGCCTTATAGAATCTTAAGGAGAATTGGTAAGGTTGAATCGGAGTTTCCTCTGGAGATGAGTGTGATCCATCTGATTTCTCATGTATCTATGTTGAGGAAGTGTATAGGTGACCCAAGATCTATAGTGCCTTTTGAGGTTGTGGGTGTTGTATAGGATACCTTTACTTATGAGGAATTCTTGGTGGAGTTATGAGATAGACATGTGAAGAGGTTGAGAAACAAAAATGTGGCATCAATCAATGTTCTTTGGAGGAATCAAAAAGTCAAAAGTGACACTTGGGAAGCCAAAGCAAACATGAAGAAGCGATGCCCTTACCTCTTCAATGCTACTCAAGCCTAAGGTAACGAGTTAACCCTATCCTTGGTGTCAAGTCTTGCACTTCAGCCGCTCAACATTATGTTTCATGCATACCTACTTATAAGTGACATGTTTTGATGATTTTGATGCATATGATTGAAATTTTCACGAACATAATGTTTACGTTGCATTAATGCATTCTTATGGGCTGAAAGTTGTCAAATAACTCTTTTAACTATATTTTGATTACATTCAGGGATGAATGTTCCCAAGGGGAAGATATTGTAACACCTTCTACGTGACTCAAAAAATGATCTATAAGTGTATTTGTTGAATATCATAAAATTCATGCATGTTTTCACGAATTCGACTTCCTATTCTTTATCGGGGGAAAATTATGTAGAAAAGGGATTGTCTTTGATTTTTAGGTGGCCCATATCAAAAAATTTGGATGATTCGAGGCTTATCCTATAGTGTACGTGACAAGTCCGCGTCGCGGACTTGGTTCTCCATAGTAAATATATGGCCTCAACTCATTCCTAGGCCAAAACGGAGGAAAATTGAATATCGCGCAAAAATGGCATACACCACGATAATTCCGCATTGCAGACTTGTCTAACCATAGGTCAAAAACTTTTGAATTTTCTCTATTTCAGCTGAGTGCATTTGGGTAATAACCCAATGCTTATATAAACAGGATTCCCTCATTGTTCAGCCATTTTAAGCCCTAGAGCTAACAATAATCCACTCCAAATCCTCCCGAAACTTCATCAAATACTCCATTCAATCTCAAGGTCTTCAAGAACTTTTATTGGAATTCAAGAACCCAAGTGAAGCCCCAAATCTTCCTCAAGTTTTCATTCAAGAAATCTCAAGTTTGAGGTATCCACGTTTCATTCATGGGTATTCTTCCACCAATGAAGTCCAATTAAATGTCATGTTTTTAAGATTTAATACTTTATGGGTAACTCTTATTATGCATTACAAACATGATTTAAGTGTGAATTCTTCAAGTAATGATTTTAGTTTGAATGAACACCCACTGGGGTTTGATATCATGATGGACTTTATGACACTACAGTTACGTACTCCGTGATGCAATTAAAAGCTATTGAAAATTTATGGATTTTAGTTGAATTTCAAGATACCCATTAGGGAAAGGGGGCCAGTACATTGTAATTAGGTTGTTTTGAATGATTCTTGAATGACTTCATTTCACTCCTCTCATGTTCTAAACTCTTGGATGGCATGGTTTAAGCATATGTACATACACCCACCATGATTTGATCAAAGTTATGAGCGAAGCTTCTTGGATTGATGAGAGTCTTATGGAAAGATATGTAAATTATGAATATTATGAATTTTGATGGTTCATTATGCATTGCTATGAGATATGAGAATATTGTGAAAGTTATGAATGATATGAAGCCCAATCTTTGATATTACGAAGCTTTGATTTTGATGAGCTACTCTATGATGATATTATAAGACTCTATACATTATGAATATGAATTGAGTATTCCTTAGGATTGTGACCTAGCGCCGAGAGGACCTTGGTTGATAACTATTTTCCCATAACTATGTTGTCCTCACAGGTTCATAATTAGCTAATCGATCCATATAGCTTTCATTACATGATTGATGGTATTCCTGTATGGTACTGGCAAATTAATAATCGAAAAGGGTGGTGTTCCTATAAGGCTCTTCTTCTATAATAATCGAAAAGGGTAGTGTTCCCATAAGAAGTTTATGAAACACTCTCCGATATAGGCTAACTGCCCTAAAGGTGAAGTGTTTGGTTCACTATGGCAAAGTAGATCACTCCTTGTCTTGTATGGAGTAAACATCAGGATTCCAAGTAGTAGCTCGCATGTTCTTACAAGTCTGTTAAGGTTCCTTCCCATGTATGTATGATTGTCATGTTCCTTGAAGAGTCTTCATGCATGTTTTGACTATGTATTGATCACTGATGTCATATTGAGCCTATATTAGTTGATTATGATTATGCATATTATTTGATTATAGCTTTTGTTCTTTGTTGCATTGCACCCTGCATATTTAGTACATTCCAAATACTAACACATATTTTTTACCGGCATGATCCAGCAATACAGGGACCAGAGATCCTATTCACTCTAATCCTCCACAGGGCTAGGCATTTTATTGAAGATTAATATTGGTGAGTCCTCTATTTCGGGGACAACATCCACTTACTTTCATGTTTTTGTTACAACTTGTCTATTTATGAATATTTTTCATGATCCAAGCCTAGGTCCTAGATGTGACACAACGAATGGGAACCCAAAGGAGACCTAAACAAGCCTTTTAGCATATCAATTACACATCCTTATTCACGGAAGCAAGGTAAAAAACAACAAGAGACAATAAAAAGGGAAAATGTGACTAAGGGAACTATTTGATATCATAAAAATATAGAGAGTCAAGCTTATAGCATCAATACATTATAATGTTCCAACAACACCTCTACACATAGAATAGAGTGGTGGCCAAGTCAGTTTCCGGGCTCACCCTCATAATGTCAAATGTTCCACATAAGGAGTTAAAAATAGCAAGAGAATTAGATAGTTTCCCCTAACTGGAGGACTCACCAAGCTTATTTTCGAATAATCTCACAAGCCACATGGAGCATGATCAAGAGGTGCTCCGGTTCCTACATGGTAAAATCATGTAGGCATAGAGTATGTGTTAGTACATTTGAATGTACTATGTATGTAGGATGTAATGCAATAAGACATAGGCAACATAGTCAAAATACATAATCATAAGCAATATAATATCAAAATGGCATGCATGATCAATGCTTGATATAAAATATGCTTGTAAATTATATAACATCCAAATATATGTTACGTGTGTAGGAAGAGACCATAATCATCATACCCCCAAGAAAACTATCACTTGCATTCCAAGTTATGCCAAACCCTTAGAAGGTGATCAAGCTACCTACCCCTCAACATGGTAGTATGATCAACTAACCCCCCGAGAAGGTGATTGAGGTGCATGCACCTCAATAAGGTAGTACGGGCATGCCATCCCCCGACAAGCTGATTGAGGTACATACCCCTTAATAAGGTAGCATGGGCATGCAACCCCCCGACAAGGTGATTGACGTACATACCACTCAACAAGGTAGTACGGGCCTGCCACTCCACGATAAGGTGATTGAGTCTTGTCACCCCTTCAACAAGCTGATTGGGCATGCCATCTGCCAACAAAGTATGGTTAACTTGCAACACCATACATACTTTCCATAAATTCAATTCATACATACAATCCCTTTGTAAACCATGCAATAGATCATCAATAACTGAAGAATCATTGTCAAGACATTTTATTAAACACTTGGCGGGTGTGTAATCCTAGTTAAAAATCATACAATTCAAGACTGAAATAATATTAGGAAACTCAATGTAAATCAACCCACCAACACATAGTAGAACCCTCATGTTAGATACCTTGAAATCCATCATCAAAGCTCATAATAGATCATAGTTTCATAGACCAAAACATGCATAGTCTCCAAAGACAAAACAAATTCATAGTATAAGCTTGGAATAGCTAAAACATGCATAAGCCATCAACATTTCACAAAACCCCTACATATTTTATAATAAAAATTCATAATAAGAGATATCCATAGATAATACAACTTGAAGTCATGCAATTTTCATAAAAAGGGATGATTGGACACTATGGGCGAAAGGACCTAATCGTTGAAATCGACATACCTAAATTTAGGGATTCCTTGATTTAAACGTGAAGTAGACTTGAAGCTTGGATGAAGTTCTTGAAATCCGTAATTATGCTTGAGATTTTGATGAATTATTTGGTTACGTGTTAGAGAGGCTCTTGAGTGATATGGAGTTGAAAAATGGCTAAGTATAGGTGTTTTTCACGCATATGTATGCATGGCACTATGACCCCAAGTCCATTGAGCAGAAACAGAATTTTCAAAAAAAATTGACACTAATCCGCGCACATGGCGGGTCGTGGTCAGTACATGGATCGCTACTGGAATTCAATTTTTTTCAAAAATGCTTTTTCACTACGGGTCCTCTAAAATTGATGTTATACCCATTCCCACTCAATTGTGCCCCCTGATCACGAATACGAACTCAGATTTTTGATATCACACACGAACTTTGAGATATATGAAAATTACTATTATTGGCATTACCAAAGTACATTTTTGGGGCGTTTCAATATTTATATTTTAAGGGTGAGTCCGGGAGATGTCTTCACCCACCTTCTGCTCATGTTATAGGTGTTGTTGGATATGGATATGTATATTATGAGCTTGACTCCTATTATGTTTATGTAATTGTGAAACTTACCTTAGTCCTGATTACCCCTTTATGCTTATTGTATGATGATGATGGGATGTAAGTTCTAAGTCCCTTTTTGCCTCCATAGTGTGAGTCATACCTACCTACCCCTTAGTCATTATTTGATATTTGTTCATGTTAATCTTCTTTGCTATAACATCCCCATATCTTGAGTCCTAAGCCACAGTTCGCTTCGAATTATGTGCTTATTATTTAATTATGCTTCCACTACAAAGGATATGTTATGTAAGCTTACAAGGCTTGTTTAGGTTCCCTTCAGGTTCTCCATTCATCGTGTCACACCTAGGACCTAGATTTGGTTCGTGAATTCCCTTAATGGACAACACATATGTTACTTATTCCAACAAAAACTAACACTTCCTAAACTTGGAAAACGATTGGCTTTCCCTCAAGGCTAAAAGCACAATCCATAGGCTATTCATATGTTCATTCTTGCTCTAAGAATATACCAAAATGTCATCCATAAATACCTTTGGTGCATTAGTCAGACCAATTGACATTACCAAGAATTTGTAATGCCCATCACTTTTCGAAAATCCAAAATGGCAATATCACACTCTCTCACCCTTGGTTGATGATAGCCAAACGAAAGATCAATCGTGAAGAAGTGTCTATCCCCTTTCAATTTCTCAAACAAGTTATCTATCCTTGGAAGTGTGCACTTTTTCTTTAACCCTTGTTCAAATTCTGGTAATCAATCCTCCTTCTGTATAAACAACATGGGAGCACCCCATTAAGACCTACTTGGTATAGTGAAACCTTTCTGTATCAAATCCTTCAATTATTCCTTTAATGCCTTCAACTCTACCGGGCCATATGGTATGGAGGGATAAAAATAGGTTGGGTATCAGTTAAAAGATATTTGCCAAAATCTATTTCAATTTCAAGAGGAACACTAGGCAACTCATTGACAATGGGAACCAGAGAAGGAACCTCAAAATTGACATCTCTAACCCTTAGTAGGTGTTAGGCAAACCCCTTAGAAATCATCCTATGGGGTTTAAGTGAAATGACCCAAAAAGTGCCCGAAAATTTGCCTCAGAAGTGAATAGAACTGTAATTTCCATATATCTCAATATTCGTATGTGATATCAAAAATCCAACTTCGTATTCTTGTTCAGGGGGTCAAATTGAGTGGACAATGGGTCTAACCCTGATGCACCAAGGGCGAGCCTCAGTTCATTTTTTATGCTCTTATTCGGTCTAAGACTTTTGAGTCTTAGGCGTAAGTCTTCTCATATGTGAATATATTTATACTTAGCCATATTTCACTTTCATATCATACAAGACACTCCCCTATACTATCAAGCACTTAGACAAATATTTCACCCAATTCAATTGTCCCAAACTCACATCCACATCTCTCAAGAAACTCATTCAAGCTTCAAGATCTCATTCAAATCTAAGTGAAGCTTATTTATGTCATTTAATACCATTATTGGTCCCTACATCAATCCAAGTTCAAAGGAATTTCCGTTGGCCAAGTTTTGTACAAGTACCAGTAGGAGGGTCAAGTTTAAAGGGGCATATCTCTTAACACACAAAGTACTAGGTGGCCTACGACAAACCAAATGAACTCACTTTTAATTAGCTTTCCAATGCACTTTGTTTTACCTTATTTAGAGTTCGGATGAAGACATGCCCATTTTCATAGAACTCGTATATGTAGGGGTATATATGGGTTTTTGCAAAATTTCATTTCATTAATGACATTTCGTAAATTTAGTCATTTCTATTGGTCTTTTGGTGATTCCTATGTTATATTAACACTTCCTAAAGACCTAAACCCTTTCTTAAAGATCAAATTCATTCCTCTCAAGTAGAATATACTCGCAAATTCTCTCAAGAGTGACCATCAAAAACCTAATACAAATTCAAGGAAACTCAAGAGCAAGCTTTGGATTCCAAGACCCAGTTCCAAACTTCAAGTCTTCACTACTCAATTTCAAGAAATTCAATATCTACAGTATGTATCTTTCATTCATGGGTACCTTTCACCCATGAAGCCCAATCTTCCCTTTCTATGAAAATTACATTATTTTGAGTTGTGTTGCATAAGGGTATCATTTGTTAGGGATTATGATCATATACTATATTGGGATTTTATGAAAGTTTTGTTGAAAATACATGATTACTCATTTTTAAGTCTATACAATGAGATGAATTACCTATTATGATTATGCATGTTTTAAGCTTTAGAACAGTCATCTCTCTTGGGATTTGATGAGGGGTTTTAATGTATTTTGCAAGATGTAATACAAAGTATTGGTGGCTTGTTTTACTTCAAGTTTTCTTATATGATTTCACTCTTGAATTACAAGGTTTTATACTAGCATTACACACCTGCTAAGTGTTTGATGAAATGTCCAGTTATGATTTCTGGAGGAATTGAAGATCCAATGCATATCTTATGAGTTGAATAACTATATGATGATGAGAGCACTGTATGTATATGATATTATCTCTATAGTTTTGGGGATGACCTAGCGTCACTTGGGAGGTTATAGGCCCGGGTAAACTTGTTGAGAGGTTTGTACCTCGATCCCCTCGCTCGAGAGGTGGTAGGCCAATGCAACCTTTTCAAGGGGTTTGTACCTTGATAACTTTGTTGGAGTGTTTGTACCTCATCAACCTTGTTGAGGGTTTTGTACTTCATCAACTACATGAAGGGGTTTATACCTCATGCGCCTCTCAAAGGAGGTGGTAGGCCTTGGATTGCACTAATAATGATCATTCCTTACACAAGTATTATATTCTATATAAGCATGATTTACTACATAGCATCTCACATGCATGCCAAATTGTTATATAATACTCATTGTTGATGCTTATGCATTTTGATTATGTTACTTATCTCTTGTTGCATTGTCTATTACATACTTAAAATATTCAAATGTACTAATGCATACTCTATGCTTATATGACATTACCATGTAGAGACAGGAGCCCCTATTGATTTTCCTCCTCGTGGCTAGACGAATTGTTCAGGTTAGCTTTTGGTGAGTCCTCAAGTCCGAGGACAATGTCTATCTTTTTTCATGCTTATGTTTAGACAATATCTCATATATTTGGATTACCTAATGTCATTAGTATGAGAGTGAGCCCGGTTTCTTGTCTTGGCCCTCACTAAGTTCTATGTTTAGAGGTGTTCTTGGACAAATATTTAAGGATGTAATGAGCTTGACTCTATCTTTGACTCTCTTGATGTTTTTATGAAATAAAGGTTTTCCGTTAGTCCCTATGCCATTATTTCTACTTGCTAAGTGTGTTTAATTGCTTCCATGACCAAGTATATGTAATGATATGTTAAGAGGATTGCTTGGGGTTCCTTCAGGTCCCCATGCGCCGTGTCACATCTAGGCCCTAGTTTGAGTCGTGACAGAACTTGTTATCAGAGCACTAGGTTGTTAGGTCCTCGGCGTCCAACATACTACGTTGATTAGAGTCCTATTCATAATTGTCTATCGTGCGACGACTATGAATAGGAGGCTATGAGGTGTTCTATGAAATGTTTCTCTTTTTCATGATCTATGTCATACGATTGAGATGTCTCCTAGGGCTTATTGCTAATCCCTAATTGTTACATTATAGGATATGTCTCAAGCTACTCAGGACAGTGATATATCAAATGCGTAGGTTCGTAATGCTCTATTAGTTATGACCCAAGAAGTGACAAAATTAGTAATTCAACTCAATCAACAAATTAGTGCTCCTGAGACCTCAAATGGTAAGAGGAGAGGTAGTAGGGCCAAGAGGCCCCGTGTTGAGGGTAATTTCCGAAGTCTCAAAGATAGAGATGATGCTAGGTGTTCAACATGTGGTAAAGCTCATAGAGGCCCATGTCTGAAAGGAACCAATTCTTGTTTCGATTGTGGTCGAGTGGGACATAAGAGGAAGAATTGCTCCCATAAATGCAATAACAGTAAAAGGGATAATGAAGGGGTGACTCATCTTAGATACCCAAAATATGGGAGGCAAGAAGGGGATGGGGCGCTCAATGTTGCTATCTGTATGTCGAAATTTCCTTTGGCTTTAATGCGTTTGCATTAATGGGCCCAGGTGCCACTATTTCTTTCATGATTCTATCTTATTTCTAGTGGGCCTCAAGTGTGCCCCGAGTTGTTGTGTGAACGTTTGGAGTGTACCCATCCCCTTTGTTGAGTCTATTATGGTTACAAAGTTCATAGGTATGTTTCGTGTTCATACTTCATTAGGTCTTGCCTTGTGACATGTTGGGTTTTATGTGGTGGATTTGGATGCCATACTTGGGATGGATTAGTTTCATAGATGTTGTGTGCCTCCTTTGATTATAGAGCCCATAGAGTTAGATTCTAATTCGCTAATAAACCTGTCCTTGAGTGGGGGTTTGTAATGTAGTTGTAAAGGGGTAAGTTCATTTCTTATCTTAAGGCACAATGGATCTCTAAGGGTTGCATTTATCATCTTGTAAGAGCTAGGGGTGTTGATCCCAAGTTATTTGTATTGAGTTAGTTCAGGTGATCAATGAGTTAGTCAATGTCCTTTCCAATATTTTGAATTTGGTGTGGTGTCTTTCTATTTGACTTATGCACCAGTTATGTCTATAGGTCTCATGAATAGGGTCTTTAATCCCTACCTTGTTAGGTTTGTGGTGGTCTCTATTTATGAAGTATTAATTTAATTGCAGCTTGTGAACCATTTTGGGGTAGTGTTGTAAATCTTGGGGAAAGAGGAGTTGTGTGCTAAGTATGAGAAGTGTGAATTTTTGTTAAAGGAGGTTACCTTCAAAGGTTATCCGGTGTCGGAGAATGGTATTATGGTGGATCCTATGAAGATGGATGTGATTAGAAAGTGTCCTAGACCTTTGACTCCCTTGGATATTAGGAGTTTCTTGGGCTTAGCGGGATACTACAAAGGTCTGAGAATGGTTTCTCTTCTATTGCTTCTCCCACGACTAGGTTGACACAAAAGAAGGCTATGTTTGTGTGGACCGATGAGTATGAAAAGAGTTTCCAAACCTTGAAGGATAAGTTTGTGTCCGCTCCTATCTTGTCTCTATCGGAAGGGTTGGAAGGGTTTGTTATGCATTGTCATGCCTCCTGAATTGGCCTGGGTTGTGTCTTGATGCGAAATGGTAAGGTGATAGCCTATGCTTCTAGAAAATTTGAGATGCATGAGAAGGATTATCCTATCTATGACCTTGAGTTGGCCGAAGTTGCTTCAAAAATTTGATGTCATTATTTGTATGGGGTGCATGTTGACATTTTTACCGATCACAAGAGTCTCCAATATGTTTTCACCCAAAGGATGCTTGGGACATAGTGTGGTTAGAAACTTCTTAAGGATTATGATATTAGTATACATTATCATCTTATGAGACTAATGTGGTGGTCGGTGCTTTGATTGGGGTGTCCATGGTTAGCGTAGTTCATATTGATGGTGGTAGCATAGAGGTGACTAGATTGGTCCACCGGTTGTCTAGATTGAGGGTTAGGTTAGAAGAGGTTGACTATGGTGGCATTGTGGTGGTTGGTGGTTCAAAGAAAATCCTTGGTTGATGAGGTAGAAGCAAAGCAAGATCTTGATTCCTCCTTGTTAGAATTGAAGGCTTGGGTGAGCGTTGGCAAGTGAAGGTTTTCTCCCAAGGGGGGGATGGTGCCCTTATGTACTAAGGTAGGTTGTGTGGGCATAGTGTTGATGGCTTGAGGAAGAGGGTTCTTGATGAGACTAATAGTAGCTATCATTCTAGGATTGGTATGGCTCCCTTTGAGAATCCATATGGTAGACATTGTATGCCCCCGGTTAGGTGGCTTGAAAGGGAGAAATGGCTTTGTTGTTTCCAAATTTGTTTTTTTAGGACATAGAGAAGGTGAGATTGTTTAGTGAAAGGATGAAATAGCTCAAAGTCGTCAAAAGTCTTATAACTATGAGAGGAGAAAGGATCTTGAATGTAAAGTTGGTGATTGGGGATATTTGAAGGTTTCACTCATAAAAGGTGTGGTTGTCTTGGTAAAGAGGGAATTGAGTTTAGGGTTTGTAAGTCCCTATAGAGTGTTGAGGATGATTGGTGAGGTTGCATACGAATGGGAGTTGCATTTGGATATGGGTACGATTTGTCCGGTTCTTCATGCTCTAGGTTGAGGAGATGCGTTGGTGATTCAAGTGTTATAGGACTTTATGAGGATTGTGGACATTGTGGAGGATGAGTAGACTTATGAGAATGTTCGGTTGAGAAGTTATGTATATATGAGTGAAGATTGATTAATAAGGGTGTGGTGTTCGTCTTGGCCTTTTTCAAGAATCGTGAAGTTGGATGTGTCATTTGGGGAGTCGGAGTGGGCATAGAAGGCACTATACGTACCTCTTTAATTCTATTGAAGCTTATGATAACAAATCCAGTCCTTTTTATGATTTAAAGTCCTAAATCTCAGCCTTTATTCATTTGCATGCTTCACATTTATATTGACATGTTCATGGTGATTTTAACATGTATGTTGAGATTTTTGAAAATGGTGTTTAAGTGTATCGATGCGTCCTTGTTGGGGATGGTCTCTTCATGATTACTCTTCCCACATACGTTTGTTTGACATCAGGGATAAATATTGCCTAGGGGGAGATATTGAAACGACCCCAATAAGTGCCCGAAAATTTGCCTCGGAAGTACCCAGAATCATAATTTCTATATATCTCAAAATTCATATGTGATATCAAAAGTACAACTTCATATTCTTATTTAGGGAGTAAAATTGAGTGGGGAATGGGTCTAACAACAATTTTATATCAGACGAATCACAATTTCATTTTCCCAATTCCAGTGAGGTTTTTGTGCCAAAGGTGCTACGCGCCAAAGGCCCTCCTCAGTTCATTTTATGTGTTGTTTTTCTTTTTTAGTCCGTCTTTGGGTCTTGGGCCTAAGTCTCTCCATATGTGTAAGTATCTATACTTAGTCATATTTCACTTTCATATCATACAAGACATTCCTTAATACTCTCTCAAACAATTAGGCAAATATTTCACTCAATTCAAGTGTCCCAAACTCACTTTCGGATCTCAAGAAACTCATTCATGCATCAAGCTAATATTCAAATCTAATTCAAGCTTATTTATGTCGTTTAAGACCATCGTGAGTCCCCTACATCAAGCCATTTTCAAAGGAAATTCCGTTGTCTAAGTTTTGCACAAGTACTGGTAGGAGGGTAAAATTTAAAGGGGAATATTTCTTAGCACACAAAGAACTGGGTGGGCACAACCTACCAAATTAAATCTCTTTTAATTAGCTTTCCAACGCACTTTGTTTCACCTTACTTAAAGTTTGGATGAAGAAATTGTGCCCATTTTCGTAGAACTCATATGTGTAGGGGTGTATACGGGTTTTGCCAAATTCCATTTCATTAATGACATTCCATAAATTTAGTCATTTCTATTGGTCTTTTGGGTATTCCTATGCTATCTTAACACATCTTAACGCCCTAAACCCTTTATTAAAGATCAAATTAACTCCTCCCAATTGGAATGAACTCTCAAATTCTCTCAAGGGCCTCCATCAAAACCCCAATACAAATTCAAGGAAACTCAAGAGTAAGATTTGGATTCCAAGACCCATTTCCAAACTTCAAGTCTTTCACAACTCAATTTAAATAAATTCAAGGCTAAGGTAAGTGGGTTTCATTCATGGGTACCTTTCACCTATGAAGCCCAATCTTCCATTTCTATGAAAGTTACATGTTTCCAAGTTATGTTGGTTATGGGTATTTTTCGTTAAAGATTATGATCATGTGCTCATTTTTAAGTACCATGAGATGTAATACCTATTATGATTATGCATGTTTTAAGCTTTAGAAGCGTGATCTCTCTTGGAATTTGATGAGGGGTTTCAATATTTTGCAAGGTGGTAATACCAAGTATTGGTGGGCTATTTTACTTCAAGTTTTCTTGCATGATTTCTCTCTTGAATTGCATGGTTTTATACTAGCATTACACACCCGCTAAGTGTTTGATGAAATGTCTAGTTATGATTTCTTAAGGAATTAAAGGTCCAATTTATGTCTTATTAGTTGAATGAGTATATGATGATGAGCGAAATGTATGTATATAATATTATCTCTATAGTGTTGGGGATGACCAATCCTCCTCACTCGGGAGGTTGCAGGCCCAAGTAACCTTGTCGCCTCACTCGGGAGATGGTAGGCCTATGCAACCTTTTCAAGGGGTTTTTACCTTGATAGCCTTGTTGGGAGGTTTGTACCTCATCAACCTTGTTGAGGGGCTTGTACCTTATCAAAGACATCAAGGGGTTTTTATGTCATGTGTCTCTCCAAGGAGGTGGTATGTTAGAACCTGTAAGTCCTTAAGTGGTTCAATTTGGTAAAGTTTGGGACCAAATGTAAATTTTCTTCTAAAGTGTAGTCTTTAGGATTTAAATTGTT
>JAOTQR010039888.1:0-15438 GCA_025774065.1 Solanum ossicruentum | reverse complement strand
AGCTTGCTGCTCTATGGCAGCCTGTGTGATGAGCCGTTGTTCTTCCCTGAGAAGCTCTCCAATACAAACATCCAATAGAGGAACTGGATTTCTATTCATCAGGTTGGACCTGATTGCTTCAAACTCCCTCCTCAACTTCATTAAAAATTGGTCACGTTTGCTTATTTCATGCAGCATTTGGACAGCAATGAGTCCTTCAGAAGGCACACTTGCGTACACAATATCAGTATACTCTGCCCAGAGATTCCCAAAGGAAGAATAAAATTCTTGAATTGACATACCCTCTTGACTGAGTTGACTTAACTCAAGTTCCAATTGAAACCTTCTTGCTGTGTTGCTTTGTTTGTAAACTTTCTCCAAGTAACCCCACATTTCTCTAGAGGTCTTGTAAGGCTTGAGATTAAGAAGGATGGATGGTTCTACACTCCCAAGGATCCAAGACATAATCTGAGCATCCTTCACTTCCCATTTCACATATTTGTCATCCTTGTTGTCAGGTGCAGGATTTGACCCATCAATATGACTCCATAATTCTTTTCCCTTGACAAAGATTTGAAATTGGAATGCCCAGGCAGAATAGTTTTTGCCATTTAATCTAACAAGAAAGTGTTCAGATCTTTCCAAAGACATGATTAAACCAAAAACAAGAACTATATTTCCTTAATCAAGACCAAGAAAACTGAATATATGAAGACAAGAATAAGAGAGAATTTCTGACCAAGGAAACTGAATATCTGGAACTATATTTCCAGAACTATATACTTAATCAAGACCAAGAGCAAAAATGCTAAGGTTTCAGAGTTTTCGCTCTGATACCATGACAAAATAAGAGAGAATTTCTGAAAATGCTTTTATTTTCTGCACAGAAAAAGTATGTCTTTCATATATTTCTTTCATCTATTTATACAAGTAAAATGGACAGTCATGTATACTGGACAGAACATGTACATGTGCAGTTGTATAATGGACAACATATTATGCAGCCATGTGCAGATGGACAGCACATGTACAGCCATGTTCTAGCATATGTACAGCCATGTTCAACAGCCATGTTCAGCTGTATAATGGACAACATATGTACAGCTATATGCAACTAATTTCTACCAATTCCAACTGAAAAGAATATTGACAAGTGTAAAACCAGGATTAATTAATACATATACATTATGTGAAAAGATGGACAATATACCTGTGATCACATCAGGTGAAGCTTCTAAATTTTGCCAACTCCCAGAGCATAAGTGCGATTCTGGACTCCGTTAGAGCTAGCTGCCCCTCTAAAACTTTTACCATGACCCATAGGTACTTGTTGACCCCTATCTAATGGAGGAACTGACGATGATGATGCAACAACTGACGTAGTAGATTGTGCTATATCACCCATATGCCTCCTCGAGCAATCTCTTATCATATGCCCTGGTGCGCCACACCAATAACAAGAGTTTGTCCCAACATGATATATACATGAATGAGTTCTTCCATACTATTTACAAGGCTGCGTAGGGATCATTTGCCGACTTGCTGAATATCATGTTGTCCATGTACCTTATCCCTCACCTCATTGACCAAACTGATTACTTCTAGACCTTTGAAGTTATGGTGGAGCACTGGCTGCAGAGTAGGAGAATGATGGCCTAGGCGGTCCATTAGAAAATCAAGGCCTAAGATCACCTTGGGGTGGTATAAACTGCCCTGTAGACCTGGCCCTCTTGGACTGTGCCCTTTCTATCTCTTGTGTCCTTCTCTTTTGCTTTGATCCTCTAATTTTTGTGCAAAAGCTTGCATTCTTTCTATATCTATGTCTTTGTTCAAGTAAGCAATAGTATAGCCTCTGACCAGATATGTATCCAATCTATCCACATATCGATGAACTCTATCTGCCATAGTAGCAACTACATTAGGAGCATACCTGACCAGGGAATTAAATTGAAGGCTATACTCCCTCACGCTTATATTCCCTTTGTGGAGGTTCAAGAATTGATCTGCATGGGCCTCTTAGATTTCTAATGGCAAGTAATGGTCAAAAAATACCTCTTTGAACTCCTTCCAGGTAGTTGAGGGTGCATCTATACCCTTAGATTGCTTCCAAGCTTCATACCACAGTATAGCTACACCCTTCAACCTATATGTCGCTAACTCGACAAGTTCTGTACCACTCACATGCATAACATCTAAAGTGAGCTGAATCTGATGAATCAAATCTTGGGGATCTTCATTAGGATCTGACCCAGTGAAGGGTGGAGGGTCCAAATTAAGGAAATCACATATCTTTGTGCCAGCTGCCCTATTCACACCACCTGCACCTATAACTAGACCTTCCTATCTTTGACCTTGGCTAGCAACTATACGGGTCAATAGTTGGATTGCATTTCTCAGATCTTGTATGGTAGCATCAATAGGTAGTTTTGGGGGAATTTCACTACCTCCGGGTTCATCAGGAGCTGGAGGAGTTGGAGATGTCTGTGACAGAGACTCCTCTTGAACCTCATTTCGTTGTCTCACCTGAATGGGTATACCAACCACCACCTCTTCTCTCTTCCCTTTACCTTTGTTTTGCCTAGTTTATGACATACTTGTTGTACAAAATAATTTTGGAGTTAGACATAATACACCTATTACACTTAGCTCTATGCATGATCTAAAAAACGAAAAGAAAGTAACAACTCCTAAATGTCACATAGCCTCCTTCTTATAAATGTGGTACACAACACATCGATAAAAAAGACTCTACATAGACACGGCTTAGTAGACTCCCTAGGATGACCTGCTCTAATACCACTTCTGTCATGCCCAAAGTCCCGTTAGAATGGACTGACACCATTGCTGATGAGGCTCGGGAGAACCAACCTGTATCTGTGCGCTTTCTATACATATTATAAGGGATTTCTATATTTGACATATTTTTAAGAAAATAAACAATGGTAACAAGCCAAAAAGAAATGCATATGGCTAGGCTGTTGGGGCCATGATGTTTAAAGTATTAGACATGACCACACTTTAATTTACATAGTCTACAAAGCCTCTAGATAAGGAAAAGTATCTGATAAGGGTCGGCACAAGCCCCGCCTCGACTAACTGTACAATACATAAATATAAGCTCTAGACACACACAAAGCTCCGAAGTAACCTCGAGCTTGGTAACAACAGCTGGATATCTTGTACTCCTACTGGGGAGATCTACTAGCACCTGTACCTGCAGTATGAAATGCAGGTCCCCCGAAAGGGATGTCAGTACGAGATAATGTACTGAATATATAAGGCAGGAAATACTATGTATGAAGTAACAACTCAAATGAAACTATGCATTGGTGTAGGATAAGAGACAACCTTTATTTATACTATGGGATCATGTACTTTATGTTCTTTTTATAACTTTACCTTTACTGTATAATCTGTGCACAATATGTAATACAAATCACCAACTGATCAGTGGTAAATCTATATCGGGATCGGCCCTGGCTAGGCTTTTCCTTTAACTCCTTGGGCTACCCCCCGTTATAGGATCAACCCTGGCTAGGCGATTCTTTCACCCCTCAGGTTACCACACATCAATAAGCAATATACTTTATCTTTCAATTACTTTTGAGATGATTCTTTCGGTGGTCATAATATTGAAGTTGTAGGACTGTAGATACAACATATGACATGTAAATAATTATAATAGACAATACCATAATGAAAGGAGTAGGTTACACAAATAATGAAATACATCAGAGGTAGTACAACACATGGACTTTATTTAGTAGAACGACTTCATGTATTTTGGTATCCAAGTATGTATGCAGATTTAAAGGTGACTATATATGGGAGAATATGAACATTTGAAAGAGTGGAGACACGGTTAATAGTTATGTCGGAGTTGGTAAGTGTGTATATGTGCCAAGGAGGGATCTATGTTTCATGCCAAATAATATGAACTCAAGTAGCCTTACATACCTTGCCGTACGACCTCGCTATTACATCGAGATAACCTTCCCTTCCTCCGAATATTTATCTACAATTTAGTAGGTGATAAAACTAGCATTAGAAGGCATTAGATACATCTTTGTAGCCCACTCTCATAAAAACAACATATTGGCAGCAAACGGGTAATTATAAACCTGAGCGTATTCTTTTAACCTTTCCGCCCTTGATTGTATTTTCTAATACATATTATCATATACATATCATTTCTATCCCGTTTTAGTTCCATAAAAGCCTTAATAGCCCACAAAGTACAAGACATAATAATTCTACGCAGCATACAAATAGGCGGCATAATGTTACCTCCCTTTGCTACATTACTCCGTTGACGATTCCAAAACTTTACCAACTTCAACCAAACTGTTCCCACAACATTTATACATACAAAAAGTCCTAAAATAGTTTAAAAAATAGTCCCTAAAATAGGTGGAGGACATGAGACCATAGCCCTCATTCAATAAGCCACAAGTTCCTATTACCAGCACAATTACGATATCACACAAGAACTTACTTTCGCGGACTATAAAAATGGTGCATCAACCTTTATACATCATTATAGAACCAATACTCATTAAGAACAATAGCCTCCCTTCATAATCAACCCAACCAAAAAGAAAAAAATCTGCCAAATAAACAAGAAAAATGTACAACCACTTTTGGAACACATATTGTCCAACAATTTCAGCATAGACATAACCAACATAGTCTCTTGTTTTGCATAATAAAACCATACTAAACAAATAACTATAATTACTAACCTTTACCTTCATGGTTGAGGGCTTACTTAAGAACCCTAAAAGCTTCTTTTGGCTGCTTTACAAACTCAAGAAAGAATAAGCAAGAACTTTTGTGAAAGCTGAAAATTTCCAAGTCTAACAACGAGTTAAAGGGGATACTTGTAATCCCTTTTGAAGGATTACTTTAGCCTACTTTCTTTTCCATTTTAATCCTTATTTTATCAATAAATTAAAGTATCTTTTTTCCCCTTTCACTTGGGTCGTAAGGGGCTTCAAACTGATGGGTCTTTGCTGCCCATTTTTTCCCTTTCTCTTAGTTAGTTTTGGGCCAAAATTATCAAAGAAATTGTGATATCTTTGGGCTCTTTTAATATCCTTCTTGGGATAAAAATATAGTCCATTTATGATGCTAAAACATGGAATAAAGCTACACCCTTAACACAGACTTTATTCAGACGAACTTGGACAAATTTGACGCCGGGCTTAGTCTCCGTTTAGCTAACAAATTTAAGCTAAGCAAGTAGATGACTCACCTGCTAGCTTACTAAGTCCTATAAGCACCTCACTTCTCTCACTTCATTTAAAGTCGGGATCTCCTCCATTTGACTTAAAACTTATTTACATTCGACCCTCTTCAACGTTAGACATACATATTGCCCTTTAATTGGAAATTCAAGTACTTTTAAAAATTGGCGCTAATTTGACCAAACCATATCATATTTCATTTGCATAGTACTAGTATTATAAGATGTGGGGTATTACATTAATTCCATCAACTGACACCACATTACCTAGAAATACAACCTCTTTCAACCAAAATTCACACTTACCATATTTGACAATAACCTCTTATCCCTCAAAATGTGCAACACCACCCTCAAATAATTCACATGCTCTTCTTCACTCCAGGAATAAATCAATATATCTTCTATGAAGACCACCACAGAATATCAAGGTAGGGTTTAAATACCCTATTCATAAGATCCATAAATATTGTCGGTGCGTTAGTCAAGCGAAAAGTCATTACCACAAATTCAAAATACCATACCTAGTCCGAAAAGTCATCTTAGAACTATCACACTCCCTCACCCTCACTTGGTGGTATTCGGGCTGAAGATCAATCTTTAAAAAAAATGAATAGCCCTTGTAGTTGATCAAATAAGTCATCTATCATTAGTAAAGGATACTTGTCCTTTATAATGACTCTATTAAATTGTCGGTAGTCAATGCACATACTAAATGAACCATCCTTCTTCTTTACAGACCACAACGGTGCACCCGAAGGTGATTTGGTAGGCCTTATGAAACCATTCTCCAATAAATCCCTCAATTGATCATTCAACTCCACCAGGGCTATATGATAAGGGGGAATGAAAATTGAATGTGTATAGGGGAGGAGATCTATAACAAGTCTATTTTTCTTTTGGGAGGAACACCGGGAAGCTTATCAGAAAAGACATCAAGAAGTTCATTAACCATCGGAACAGATTCAATAGGAAGGATATTAGACTCAACATTCCTAACCCTTACAAGATGGTAAATGCAACCCTTAGAAATAAATTTCCTGGCTTTAAGACAAAAAATGAACCTACCCTTAACCATCACATTACGACTTTCCTGCTTAAGGACGGGGTCATTAGGAAATTTGAACCTAACTTTACAGGTCCTAAAATTAGTGGAAACATGATATGCATACAAACAATTCATCCGAAGAATAATGTCAAAATCCACCATGTCATATTCAACAAAATCACAACGCAAAACTTTATGCAATATTGGCACGGGACAATCCCTATAGACTTTTCTAGTAATAATGGACTCACCAATGAGGGTAGACATTTCATAGTATTCACACAATAATTCGGACACACATAAAGCTTATTGGCAACAAAATGAGTAATGAAAAAAAGAGTTGCACCTGGATCTATCAAAACATACACGTCATAATAAAAAACCTTTAACATACCAAGTGAAACACCATGCAATGTCTAGGGACCCTTGGAGGGGTATAGTTGATATTACTAATAGTCATCCTTATAATTCTTAGTAACCCGTGGACAATGTCTCAACTTATGATCCTTTGTGCCACACCCAATACATGCACTAGAATAGTCCAAACAATCTCCCGAGTGGTACCTTCCGTACTTGTGATACATAGGAGGAGCTTGAACATCAATACACTTGCCTTGATACTTAGGAGTAGTAGCACCACCACCCTTGGCACCACCTTGTGCCTTGGGAGTTCCATGAGCACCATGTCCTAGAGAACGGTCATCTTTACCTTTCCTTTGGGCATATGGACAATCAACAATCTTGTGGTCCATCTTGCCACACCAAAAGCATAGACCCGTGTTTTCAAACATGTGCCAATATGAGTCCTCCTACATTATGGACACCTAGAAAGACTTGTTGCACCATCACCATCAGGCTTAGCATCTGGGAGTCTACCTTAAAATTGATCCTTTCTTCTCCCTTCTGGGGAGGCCACTGTACAATCTCTTATCTTATGCCTAATACAGCCACACTTGAAACAACCATCAGTGTTAGCCAAATACTTTTTTTGATGCTTCTTGCCACACACCTAACAAGTGGCAAAAGGGAGCACTTTCTTTTTGATTTTGGGTGCTAGTAGACTAGTAGAAGGTGAAGCACCATCAACTCGGGACCTCTTAGCCTTCCTCTCCCTCCTCTTATCCTTTGAAATCTTGGGGCACCCGCTTATTGATTCAATTGAGCAGTTACAACTTTATCCAATAGCCATAGTCCATTGTGAATCTCTACATTTGATAAGTTATTGTAGGGAAGTTGATCCTCAAGAAAGGAATGGCTACCATCTTGAATAGCTTGAGACATATTCTGAAACATAATGGATAGGAATCAAAATCAAACTTTAGAGGATTTAGATCTACCGCACGATATGGACCATGAAGAAGTGATATATTTCTTAAAATGCCTTATAGCCTCCTAGTCATAATTTTGGCACATTTCACAATCATCAACAAGACTCCACTCGATGTGGTGTGTTTAATTTTTGAGGGCCATTTATAAATCTAGTGCTCTGATACCAAGCTTGTAAAGACCTGAAACTAGAGCCTAGACGTGATACGATGAATGGGAACTCGAGGGAATCCCCAAACAAGCCACTTAAGCATGTGTAGCACATCATTGGTTTCGCAGAAGCAATAAAAGCTAAATAAGCACATAACACATAACTTTTAAGGGAAATGAGGCTTTGAACTCGCGCTATGGGGATGTTATAGGGAAGAGGATGACATGAATCATATAGCAAATAAGTCTAAGGAGCGGGTAACTATGACTCACGCTATGAGGACATTTAGGGACTTGGGACTTCTAACTCGCCAATATAGCAATCATTAACCACTAAAGGGATAAAGGACTAGGGAAAAATCCAACAACACATAGATATAATAAGAGTCGAGCTCATAACATACAATCCATATATCCAACAACACCTCTAACTATAAATGGAGCGGGGGGCCAAGACATCTCCAGGGCTCACCCTCAAAAATAGTATTCAAAAATAGAATTGCCCAAATAAAAGCATGAAGGTAAACAAATGTAGTCCCCGGAGTAGAGGACTCACCAATAGCAATCTTCAAACAAATCATCTAGCCACGAAATAAAGGATGAATAGGATCTCTGGTCCCTACATGATGAGATAATGTAGGCAAAAAGTACGCGTTAGTACTTGGAATGTACTAAGTATACGGGATGCAATGCATCAAGTAACATAAGCCATAATAATCAAGATGTATAATTATAATCAATGGATGTAAACTCAACATGACATGTATGATCAATATTTGTATTGACACATGCATGTAAACATTCAACTTGCATAATATAACATACATATGTGGGAGGATACCTCGATTGACGTATAAGACCAAGCGAGCTAATACTTGGAATCGCGATGCATGACACCCAACCAGAGAAGGTGTGATCTGCTTGCCAAGGTAAATCATACATGACCCCACGAACTGGAGAACTTATCCTAGATGGATCCACTAGGTAAAAGCCCATTTAGGAAAATAATATAATCATATGGTGGCACATAATTTAGAGACCAAGACTCTATATAAGGACCCCTTGAGTCAAGCCACCACCTTAAGCCTTAATCGATGCTAAGTCTAATCATACGCAGTACTTGAAATAGCCATAAATTTAATTATAACATGAATAACTTGTAAAGACATGGTAACATGGGATGAGTAGTTCATTCACATACTTGATCCCTGTATGGGCATATACATTATACTAGAGGGTAAAAAAATAATACATGGACTTGGCTCCTTCTAGTAGGTATTGCATTTCACATAAGGGTAGAAACTTGTAACATGCTTGACCCTTAATAGTGAGCTTTAGTTGCACATGAGGGTAAATTGGTGATTATGCTTGACCTTTTCATGTGTATATGAGGGTAAATAGTTATTAGCTTGCCCCCTTCATGTAGACATTATTCACTCACAAGAGGGTAGAAATGTAGAATAAGGGCTTAACATATTACTTGCAAATCATAGAAACTACAGATGAGTTTAATATATGCTTAGGAGCCCATAATTATCATGAAAACACTTGACTTGCAAATCATACAATAGTCTTGCAACAACATAAGAATCATTGTCAAGTGTAAATTTAGTCAAACATGGTGGGTATATGTACATATGCTCAAAATCATGCAATTTAAGAGTATAAAACAAGAATGAGTAAAGTTAATTCATCTTGAAGTCACTTAAATCAACCCACCAACATTGTAGTAAAACCCTGAATTTGGGTATCATGAAATCCATCTCAAAAGTTCACAATATTTAATATTTTGCATAGTTCATATCATGCATAGTCTCAATAGGTATAAATCAACCCATGAAATAAGCTTAAAAAATACATTCATGCATAATCAATCAATACTTGATAAAACCAAACATGATTCACATTTATAATGCATAATAAGAGATATCCATAAAGAATCAAAACTTGAAATCATGAAATTTCACAAAAAGGAAGGGTTGGGCTCCATGGGTGAAAGGATCCATGGATGAAGACCCACATACCTAAACCTCTTGAAATAGATGGTGAAACCTGATGAGACTTTGAGCATTTCACTTGGGTCTTGAACTCCAACAGATGTTCTTCACAAATCTTGAGATTGTATGGAGAATTTGATAGTGAGTTGGGAGGTTTTTTAGAGGGTTTTTGAGCTTGAAAATTGCTAAAGAATGAGGGTTTTCACGTTTAAATAGGCATAGGTTATTATCCAAATGCCCTTGAACGAAAGAGGAAAAATAAAGGAAAAATTATACTGAGTCGCGCCCAAGGCACGATGCAGCTCTATCGCAGATTGACAATATTTTAGCATCTCATTTTGTAAATTATTTTTCGATATGGGTCTTATTAAAATCGAGGGCCACCCTTTTCCCACTCGAGTTTGCCCCTGAACAAGAATATGAAGTTGAATTTTTGAAATCATGCACAGATTTTGAGACATACAAGAATTACGATGTAGCGCATTTTCGAAGCACATGAGGGGTGCTACACTTTAATTTGGGGGAGTTTCTCTAACTGAAAACCATCAGTATGAGCATCATGATAATACAACGTCTCACTCATGTTGTTAGAGCAATCCAATATCTTGCCAGGGTAAGGGACGAAGCTAAAGTTATGGATCCATCTAAAGTGGGTCATCTCAGTGGCATATGAGAAGTTGCACATCTGGTACAATCCTATCTTACATTAGCTACGTAGTTTATGAGGTTGGAGTTATCTGAACTTGTATCCACAAGGTGCTCAATACTACAACTTGTATCCACAAGGCGCTCAATACTACTTCTAAAACATGCACTATGCACAATAACTGTAAAAATATTGCACTTCACAGAAAAATTGAAAATCTAATACTTGGAGCCTTGACTCAAGATATTTTTCTACATTAACTTTTTTTCTTAAAAAAAAACTAAAAACACATTCTGATAATTGGTAATGTTTTCTTTAAAAAGAAAGTAGTCATGTTCTATACTAATAAAATAATGCATTAGGAACTATCAAGTTTTTCTTAAACTCTGTAATTTATGCATAATGAGTAGTTATGCAAAAATTTTAACTAACTAGACTTTTTTTTTTCAAAAATAGATATGCTATGCTAAAAAACACATATAGTAAATAGGCTATTTGTACAACTCATGCTTAGGTATGTCTTGAAACCAACTCACACTGTAGATAAAATAGCTTTTCATGAAATCTTTAGAGTCATAAATATATGAACATAATTGTTTTGACATTCAAAGCTTAACTTAACAATAATAGTAAAATATTTTTAACTTTTAGCTAAATATACAAATAAAAATGAAGGAATACCAAAAGATGTTTTAAATTTTTTAATTAAATATTTGGAGGTTATGAATATAAAAAGTATGAGAGTGATAGATATATAAAGAGTAACAATTGAATAGGCAATTAAACAATAACAAAACAAAAAACTAATAAAAATTACAAATATATGACACAAGATAAATGAATATCTTATTGCTCAAATTACTCTATGTAAAATAAAAGGAATAAATAATAAAGTAGATCTATTTCATAATAGCGATTACAACAATTTAAAAAAAAAATCAGTTTTTTAAAAAATAATAAAAGTATAGCGATAATTGACACATGCCATATCAACTTTCTTTAAAATCTTATCAATAAAATGATAAAAGATCATTAGCTCCTCCTTCCTCCACTCTTTAAATTGAGAAAGAAAAAAAAGGATCAATGAATTTGTCATTGCAAGAAAATGCATATATAGTAGCAAGATGGTACATCGCCTATTTATTGGTCTCGCTAAGAGCCAAAATAAATACACCTACTATCTACTGTACTGCATCTTCGATCAAGCATTCTATCTTCAAATAATTGGAATCAACATCATTGTATTTTGCTCAAATAATTGAGTGGACACTAGCCAATAATTTTCGTCCACACAAGATCCATTTATCGTAACTAGCCCAGCCCACAATTTTTACGAATTGGTAAGAAGTCAATCCTGTTTGATAAGATAGAATTGGACAAAGAAAAGTGTGTGCTCAACGAAAACAATGAACCCAAAAAAATCGTAATTGTTCCTCCTTCCATAACCAAAGCTCGGAGAAGGAAGATATAAGAGGGCCCTATGGAGAATGTGGTCAGAAATCCATAATAGAGTCCGATCACAACGACCGAATTGATTATCTTCATGCATAAGGAAATCTACCATTTTATAAATTTCAACTTCTAAAAATTAACAAACTACCTTCAATAAAATTGTTGGAGTATAAAATTTGAAATCAAAACATGTTAATAAATTTATTTTAAATTTTATTCTCACTGCAATAAATTTATTTTCACTGAGTATGTTACTGCAACAACATTAACTTTGTTTCATTAAGTATAAATAAAATTTTCTCCCAGACCTGACTTTTAATATTTTCTTTTTATTATAAATTAGGTAAATTATCTATGCTTCGCGCGGTGGTGGACTGCCTCTATTAGCTTATATATTTTTGAATTTATTGTGTAGTTAATTTATCTAATGTCATTATTTTTCAAAGAAAAAGCACATCTCTCTGAATTTGACGAAAAAATATACGGTCATTTGAGTTTAATGAGATACAATATAGTTATTTGCATTAAATGATTTCTTCACAAGTCCTTTTATTCATATTGTCTTTGGCAGTAATTCTCTATTGAAAAGATCAGTTGTTTTTGTTTCGATCCATAGATTCAATACAATCAAAATATAAGAGTTTTTGTGACTTTTAATCTAATTTGTCCCATTCACAATATTATAATTTACAATTTCTTCAAGCACTTCTAATAAAACTTTTGAAAAAATATTTTTTAAATTTTTTGTAATTGATTGGTCAAAACTTTAAAAAATAAATTTTCTAAAAATAAGAAAAATGATTTTTATAATAATAATAGAAAATAAGTAAATTTCACAAGTGACATTCTAAAATATCGCTTATTCTGAACTAAAGGAGTAATACCTTACTGTTCATACTAGGAATCATAACTTGCTTTTGATTTTTTAAATAAGTTGATCTTTAATTTTTATTTTTTAATAATCATATTATGCCTCTCGACATAAATTATAAAATATTATAATGTAAATAATAAACTTATGCACCTAAAAAATTACTATTTTTTACCAAGGACAAAAAATAATTAATATCATAAATTGGAACAAATATAATTGCAAATGGAACCCACCTTGTGAGAAATTACTAGTGGGCTTATCTTCTAAAGGAAAAGAAAAGATTCTGGATACACCTTTAATTTCCTTCATTTTCATTGTTACCTTGATGTAAAATGTTTTTCCTGAGAAGTTGGAAGGAAGGGGAAAAAAAGGAGCTAATTTTGGTTTGATTAATGAGAATGGAAAGAGAAAAAAAAAAAAGCAATTACAAGGGGAAGAAAACAAATCATTGGCATGTCATATAATATTTATTTATTTATCTATTCATTCACATAATTAATCTACTTTTGTAAGTATATTTGTTGCTTTATGGAACTTAGGTTGTGAACATAATCTGTATAACTTAAAAGAATCAATAATTTAATTTCTTTTTTATATAAGCTACACTATAGGGATGTCAAATAGGCGGGTTGGACTGAAATTGAGGAGGTTAAAATGACCTGAATTAAATATCGAGTTGTTTGAGCTCAAATGGGCTAAAATTTGGGTTGGGTCATGACCCGCCCAATTTAACTTGCTTAATTTAAGACTAGCATTGAACATGCAAAATAAATGCTCAAGATTATTTTATAATGAGTTAAAATTGTATTGGGTTGAAAATTTGTCTAATTCAAAATCATACTGAACCCAACTCATAAAATTATGGGCGAATTATTTATGTTTGGACTTACTTTGCCACCTCTACTAAACTATATGAAATCATATGTTATGGTTTAAGGGTCGCGAGTTAGATTGATCTTGTAAATAATAAATCATAATAATAGCAATGTATTAGATCTCGAGAATCGGGCCTTGGTGGCCTAAGTATACCGTGTTTAGAATAACTCTTGTGGTTTGGCTCTTCGTTGGACACCGTGCATAACGAGAGTTTAGTGCACCTTGTTTTTTTCTTTTTTTTTGCTTTAAAATTTAAGCTGTAATAGATGTTTGTAGCTTATATATTAGGTTATTATGGAAAAGTCCTCTGCACTTGTGGTAGCTGCCTATTGAAATAATAGAGTTAATAATTAGAACATACATGAACTATCATGTCTTCGCGAGTTTCACATTCTAACTATCAGTTGTTCCTTTTTTTCCTATTTGAACTATCACTATCTATGCATTAAAACAATTTGAAAACAACATTTGGTCTTTTTTCAGGTGTCATCCATTGTGCTTTGCGAGGACATTGCTCATCTGCTAAATTTCGTAGAGAGGTTAAGTAATGGACGAGTTCAATTTCTCTTGACAAGTATGACATTGAATATCTGATATTGGAGCTGACGATTTTGTCTGGAATTTTTCATCTTCATTACTCTTTCTGTTCAAAAGGTTGTAATGACGAAATGTCTTGCATATCAAATGAGATTCATGATCTGGTCCAGTCACTTTTGCATCTGAGTGGAGAGGACATGTTGGTTAATTTGAAGTATGACGATGTTTTTTGCCTCGTATAAAATATCAAAAGTTATTTTAGCTCACATACCTATGCTGAACCAAGTCGTGTGACCATGGTCGAGGATCATTTGGTTGAACTTTTGGATGCCAGCCTCATGTATCTCCAATATCTTCCCAAAGGTTGTTCTGACTTGATTCTCCCATCAATGACTCGATATGAGCTTCTTCAGAATGTATTTGACAATTTAAGAGATTTTCATAGGTTGTGTTGAAAAAATGGCTAATTTCCAAGCCACCATTATTGAACAAGTCACCATTTGAACAACCACCAGCCACCATTTGAACAACCACCAGCCTGCCATTGTCGAATTCAACAATGGCTGCACATTGGCCACCAACTTTGAAGAAATCTTGAATGATTCACACATATAACATTTTCTATAAATAGAGGTGCAATCTTCATTTGTAAGAACACCAAGAATATCTGAGTTTTGTAAGAGAGAGTGAGAGCTTGAGTGGTCTGTAAATCTTTCTCCTGAATAAAATCCGTTGCTTCCTCCCGTGGATGTAGGCAAATTGCCGAACCACATAACTCTTGTATTTTTATGTCATTTGTTATTTCTTTTATCTCCAAGAATCATCTTGGCACAACAATTAGTATCAGAGCCTAGTTAGAAGCATTGGTCGAGTTTTCCGGTGATGGGTCAAATTTGGGATTTTTTGAATTTTATTCGATATCCAATTCTGATTGCACCATTGGATTCGTCTCGTTGAACTGAATTCAACGCACCAAACGGCGACCTAACTAGAGCTCAGACGAGCCCGAAAATCGCAGTCAAAGTTTGGTCAACACTGCCGGAGTTCCGCCGGAGAAGACGACACTGTTCACCGGAGTTCCGCCGGAGAAGATGATACTGTTCACCGGAGTTTCGCCGGAGAAGACGACACTGTTCACTGGAGTTCTGCCGGAGAAAACGATCGGATTTACTGTTCATTCCCGAAGTTGACCAGATTTGAATCCGTTTGACCGATCCGATCCAACTCATTTTTCATTCGATTTCTGCAAAATTAGAGTGTTTTCCACCATTTTTGACTATTTCGGACGCAACTGTGCCCTTTGTTTAT
>JAOTQR010039878.1:0-15439 GCA_025774065.1 Solanum ossicruentum | reverse complement strand
TGGGTGGGTGGGGGGGTTCTAATTGAGATAATGCTTGCAATATATCAGCAATCATCTATGTGATCTTATCTTGAATTGTGAATTATGTTACATGATTGATTCTTGATGTTCTCGAGCCTCAAATTGTGTTCCACTTTGGGACACAAGTTTGGAGAACTATTTAGAACTTTCTTGCGGAGTTAATTTTAAAATTTTCTACAGAGGTCTCACATTCCCATTTTTTACTGCAAATTTATCCATTTTCAAATTTTGAAATTTTCGTCCCAAAATGGCCATAATGACATTGTAACGCTCGATAAAATTATAAAAATATCCCTAGAGGAGAGGTGTGAGCATAACGCATCTTCTCATGCTTTGATGGCAAATCTGAGGCTAGATATGCGATCATCATGAAGAATTGAGTGGCAAAGTGGTGTCGGTTAATTCTAAGAGCAACCGGATCAAAAGATAATTTTTCGATGCAAAAACGATTTCCGATGAGGGTGCGCGATAGGTGTGCGACGCGCACCTGCAGTGGACCAACACTTAATTTTGTTCCAAAAATTTTCTACAGGATTAGAAAACTGGTTTAGAGAATTTTTGGCCAAAAAAACACAAAATTGATAGGGTTCCCCTCCCAGACCCCATGTTCCGAGACAGACTTTTTTTTAGTTTTTCGTGAGGGGCATTCAAGACCTTTTCAACCCCTCCTAAACTCAAAGCAAGATCAAAATAGGCCATTTTGAGCATAGAAAGGGCTTTAAACCCCAATCTAAGTTCTTGAGAAAGACCAGGAGAGAAGAGAACCAGAGCGTAAATTGAGGAGTTTGAGGAGAGTTCTTGAGGATTAATTGTCAAAAGTTTCATACCAGGTATGTAAGGATAAACTAAAGTATGGGATTGTTCTCTCATGTGCCCCATTGATGGTAATAGAGGAGTTGAGAGTCTATGAGTCTCCATACATGTTTCTTGAAATACTTTATTGATTATTTCCTTGAAAATTATATCTATTACATTTATTTTTTTCATATGTTGATGTTCATCATACACTTGTTTTCTTGAATTAAGTACTTTTCCTAAGATATTGTATAAATCCTATATGTTGATTTGTGAAAGCATGCATGAATGAACCTAAGATAGAGTCTAGAGACTTAACTTGAGTATGTTGATTGAAGTCTTGATGTGAGTATGAGGTTGAGTTAATTGAGCTTGACGATCCAATGAGTCTTCATAATTGAGTTCTTGAGTTCTGTCTAAATGACTTCTTGTAAAAATAGTGATCTGAGTCCTTGAGTTCTTGATGAGAATTAAGTTAATTGAGATAAGTCCCCCCCAAAAATAGAGGACTTTAGAGTTGAGCTAATGAGGTAATGAGAATCTTCATGAGACTGATTGAGTTGATGAGTGCCTCCATGAGGCTAATTGAGATTACGAGGAGTCTTATGAGCATTGAGTCTTGTGAGAAGTATCGAGCACTGAAATGGGTAAGAGTGAGTCTCACTCGCGCTCATTAACTGCGTCGCCAATTGTAGGATGAGGATTGAACCATTACATCACATGGTCCCTCCTTGAGGAAAATGTCCTTGAAACAATAGAGGACTATAGAGATTAGATCCCTTGTGAAACATATGCATTCCTAACCTAGCAAGTACGGAACATTTGTGGCAACATCAGCGTGATTGTTGTACAATCACTGACTCATAAGTGATTGTTGTCGGATAATAGAAATTCCCAGAAAGTTCCCACCTTGAGTATTCTGAGTCGAGTTTAATTGAGTTCCATTTAGTTGAGTTGAGTTGAGTTGAGCCTGAGTTGATTGATGAGGTTTGATTGGTTGATGGGTCACTTGTCTACTCTTTATTCTTACTTTATGTTTACAGTTGACATTCTGATTGAGTATTATGTTGAGATGAAGTTGTTTCTATATTATTCTACCTGTTCTGTTTCATTCGGCTATTTTACATACTAGTACATCGTATATACTGATGTCCCCTTCTAGACCTGCATCATTATGATGCAGAGATAGGTACTAGAGTTCGTCAACAGGCGCACCGTTGAGGATTTGAGCATTTCAGTTGAGTTGGTGAGCCTCCTTTACTTCAGAGTATTTTCATCTTGCTTATTAGAGTTAGATTTGAGATAACTTTACTTTATTTTGAGGTAGTTCTGGGTCTGTCATTGGCACCACTTGATAGTGATAGAGGCTTCAAAGACTAGAGTTGAATATTGATGTTGAGACCAATTGAACTATTTCTTTTCTATTGGCCATTTTATCTATACTATTTGAGACTAGATTGCCCATTGATATCTTTAGTCTTCCACTGATTGATAGAATTTATTTAATGAAAATATGATGAGGCCAAGTAGTTCACTTGGGAACTAGTGATATTACCCAAGTTACACCTCCTTTTTAGATGATAAAGCGGTTGCTATCACGATATAAACCTAACCAAGGTTAGGATCAATACCCTATGGAATACGTAGATTCACCAATATATAATCCGAGTAATTAACTGACTTAATTCCCCACGGGGGTTTGCAATAATCAATGAGAAAATAAACTAAACTAACTATCACGAGAGAAAATACAATGATAGAGAGCTACTAGGGTATTGTGTTCCCCATAATTTTGCAACTCTGTATCACCGAATAACCTAATTCTTGTCTGGTGTATAGCATGAAAGACGGTAATTTAAGCTCACCAAGCCCTTTGGTTAAAGGTGAGAGGTGAATTTCACTATGCGACTTTGCCCATCTCCATAGTGTGCATTACTAACCATTACCTATTAGTCCCAGTACAACCTTTCCTAGGCCCAGTTTGGTTGATTAGAAGAGAACACATCAATCAGATCATGTTAATTAATCTCTTTTCCTATTCATTACTACCTTAGTCCAGTCAGTAACACTAGGCGAGTTCTAATGTTGTCTACCATTAGAAAACATACAAAATGAAGAGAGTTAATTAATACATGCATATATACCTTCCAAGAATTGTGAATAATCTAGTTTTACTTTATTAGTTCTTCATGGTTCCCACAACCCTATTACATGAAAATACTATGAATTGAAAAGACATAATTAAGCACTTACACAATTGAATTCAGAACAAGTAAATCCAAAGTCAATGGAAATCACAAGCTTGAAGATCAAATTACACCACAAGTGTTCTCAAAGACTCTCTCACAATTTTCTCTCTAAGAATATTGAGTTCTATGAGCATTTAACCTAAAACTACACAAAAATAATGTGAATTAATGAGAACTTGCAAAAAATAACCTAAAAACTAGATTTATTATAATTAAAAACAAGTCCTAAATAGATTAGGAAAACTAGTCAGCACGCCATACGAACGATACTTTATGACCTGTATTGTCTTCTATGACTCCTAGTCGGGGTCTCGTAATCAGCTATTAGAATTTTGGACTTCACTTCTACAACACTCCTTTACGACTCGTGAAGTGGTTTACGACCCGTGACAGGGTTTCGTCTGATAATTTTCCTATAAGTCCACTTCTCTGATCCTCAGGGTACGAAAGGTATTCTATGACTCATAAACTGCTCTACGACACGTCTACATGTTCGTTGACTTCAACGTCAGTAAATATCCCCTCACTGGAAATCCTCATAAAACCTATTTATGACTCATAGAATGCTCTACGACCCGTGGAAAGTCTCGTACAACAGCAAAAACCAGCAACCTCAGTAATTTTTCCACAAATCATGGCACACCTGTACTTCTACAAATCTAAACACAAAAACACATAAAACCCACAAATATCGCATTGAAAACACATAAAATCCTAAGTTTTAAGCATCAAAAGTACTATATTTTGGCAGCACATCAACACCCTCAACTTAAAATTATTGTTTGTCCTCAACGACGGACTCAATCTATATAGACCATATAGTATCACATAAACCTCAACCTAATGGCATACATCACATATATCTCAGACTCGGATACCCACACCAACTTTTCAATACATAATCAGATAGCTATTTAACAAACCAACGCTAACTGGTGTATGTGACAACACAACTATAATAAGCAAGGGGTTATCAACAGTCCACAATCACTGAACAAGTTAAATGCTAACAATGCAATGCAAGAGTCCTCACAAAAAGAAGTCCTATATTTGATACTCAATGATGTTTTCATATTTGACCCGGGACTATGCAAAAACTCTCACTCTCACAAAAGATATTCATGTATGATAACTAATACTATAGGCTTGCCACTATATTCATGACTTAGACCTTAAATTAATTAGATTAGGATCACTTTAGGACTTTCTTGGCTTGAACATAGGCTCAGGGAGCTTTGGTATGGTATTTTGGAAAAGTAGTGACTAAAGACCCTCTTTGAAACTGCATTTTTCTACAGTTTTGCCCAACCAACTTTGTTACTTTCACCTTATTCTCTCTTTTTCTTATTTCAAGCTTTTATGGGTACTTTCTTTTCATTGTTCAACTTTTTGCCTTATTTTCATACTTCATTTTGCTTTTTAGCTCTCAATTAAGGCATATTTCATTTTTCTTTATTACAATACATGTTTTTTCTCCTTTTTCTTCGTATTTCTAACTCACACCCTTATTTTTGTGTTTTACCCTTACAGCAGCCACCCTCAACTTAGGCTTTTAGCCTGTGTTGAGGTGCACAATATCCATCCTCTGAACCAGGGCCACTTTGGTGGCTACCCTCAACTTAGACTTTCTGCCTCAGTCAAATTATACAATGTTCAAGGAAAGACTAGGGCCAATTTCAGGATTTTTTACTAGATAAGGCTAGGTTAACCAAGTCTTTTCGAAGAATAAGTACATGTAGGCTCAACCATTAGGAACAAGGGATATAGCATCAATTGGTTGGTTATTTTTAAGCTAAGGTAGACTATTTAAGAACAATGGCCTAAGACACTTTCCTAATCCAATTAATCTATAATCTAATTTAGAGTAATAGGGCAAATTCTGAATTAGCACAAAATACATGAATTTATCAAATTATGCTCTCAATAACATGGTACTGCATATATTATCAACAACATACTCACAGATCATACTTGTTATCTCAATGTACCCTCACTTATCAGAACAGATATTGTCAAACACCTAAACATGCATAGTTACTATCTAACTACTTAATCAAAATTTTTGGTGGATATCATTTTTCAAACAAAATGTAAAAACATGTTATATGCCACAAGTATTAGTACTATATGCTACAAATATTATCTAAACACTCTAAACGTGCCAGTTTAACAAAAAATAAATATATACAGGGAAAAAGAACACAAGCAAGAAAACTTCGAGATAAAAAATTGGGGTAGTTATAGACCATAAGCTACTCATATTTCACTGAGGCTCATAACCACCCACACACCATCAAAAAAGATGTGTATTGTCCCCAGTGAACAAAATCAAGCAAAATTAGAATATAAGGGGTCAAAAAGCCATACATGGGTGTCTAGGCTCCAGTCTGTGGCTGAGTTTGGCCACCCTCCTCCTACAGGGATGTCTGCTCAGCAGTAGTGCTCTACTCGGAGGGGCCAGCAGCCCTCAACTGCTCCTTCTCTCAAGTTCGTCGCATCTCCTCCTCATGTCTCGATCTCCTCATGACAAGCTTGAACTTTTCTCCTCTGTCATCCTCACACGTACGTGTCTTATCTGGATCCTCATTCATGCAAGGTCTCTACCCAAAAGAAGACTGGGTAGGCTCTTTCAGAGCAAATAAATCAAACACCGGCATCGGAGATATCATTTCTGGTAGTGTGATTGATGCTTCCTCTGATGTTGTCATGTCAGAGCAGAGTTGCTGGATCTCCTTTTGTATAGCTGACAACTATGAAGGCCGAGCCTAGCCCAATCTCTTATGCACTCTCTCCTCAAAGGCATCGATGTGAACATCCATGGTAGAAATACGATCCTGATAGTAGCGATCATGAATGTCTGGACCAACCCTCAGAGTCTACAATAGTCTGGCGAACCCATGGCCATATTTGATGAATGAGTTGAGTCAATTGTGACTCAGCATATGATAGCCTTTATGCCAAGGCTTGCATAGATGCGGCAGGCATATAGATCATGCCCGCGGTAGAAGGATGTGAACTAGTGGCATATGTTGCACAATAGGAGCAACAATAGTGGGCCCTCTCTCATCAATTGTCTCGGGCTGCGGGGGCCTCTCCTTATTAACAGAAGCATTAGTTGTAGTGGCAATCTCAGAACCCTCAAGTGGTGACACTGGGGGGAACACCTTAGGCATGGGTGGAGGTTATGCTCGTCGAAATGCCACCGGGTTCTCTTCAACCTCGATCAGGCTAGGATCTAATGTATGTTGGGCCTCAATCATCTAGTCTAGCTAGTGTAATTTCTCCACCATAAACTCTAAACAGAGCTTGTAGGTCAAGCACAAGAATGGGATGTTGGTGGACCTCTTCAACGTGGCATCATGTATCAACTCAGCAATGAGGTGGGCCCAGTCAATATCATAGCCAGCTAAGATTTTGGCGACAAAACCGCATGCTCAAACATCAAAGTATTATCGGCAAATGACTGCTAAATGCATGAACGAACAATAGCCCACCAAAATTTGGCAGGAAAGATGGAAAAAGTCTTGACGATAGGCTCCAAGTGAGTGGTGACCCAAGCAAGTTCCGAACCCTGCTTTGCAATATATCCCACTTCCCATCTCATCAACATGGACTTCTCATCTGCCCTACCTTGTATTTGAACTCTACGGTGTATCTGGGGGAACAATACTCGGGACTAAATAACATAGGATGGATGGTCTCCTCTAATATATCTACCTGCATGCCCCTCACTCGTGTCTCTAGAATTCTGGGTTGAGCGACGGCTTTCTTCCACTTGGGAAGAAAAAGATGGAATGTGGTTATGTGGGAGGCATAAAACTCCCTCATCATGGTCAAATTGTATCATCCAAGGGCATGTGTGAGTCAGTCGAGCCCATGCTGAATCATCATGTCCTAGAGAACGGGGACACGACTAAGTTCGTCAGATATAACTTGGGTCTCCTCATAGATGGAGTGAACTGGCTTGCCCCGTTCTTCTGGCTATATGCCCTCTTTTCAAATCTCATCTATGCCCTCGATGCACCACCGTCTAGTGAAGGCATCCGGTGCAGACAATGATGATAGTGCAATGAAAGACTCTGCCTCTGATCTATCTTCAGAGCCTCACTCTGAGTTGGACTCCTCTCCGAATGGAGTCATCTGTGGTAGTCCACTCCCATCTATGTCTCCCTCCTCAGACTTAGAGCGTGAGCAATAGGAGCCTGAGCACGCCCAGCTCTGGTAGCGTTCCTGGTCAGAGGTATAACTGCCTCTAGGTCCGGTTGGATATTCCGGATCTCTAGTGAATCACTCCATTATGTGGTTTGATCATCTAGAGGATCGTCCCTGAGTCTCCTCCTCTTAGCCTCGATCTCTATGTGTTTGGCTTTTGGGGCCATAGTATCTGAAACTTCAACATATATGCACGATGGTTAGCCCACAAATCAAGAATTAAAGTGCAAGAATTTATTTGGGTTCAGTTGTAGAAGGGTTCTAAGAAGGCCCCTTTACGAGTCGTAGTGAACACTATGGGCTGTAAAGAGATTTCGTAGACCAGTGGTTCAAGGAAATCTAGTCACTAGAAAAGTCTACGAGACCAGGCACAATTTCAAAGTGGTATACGAGTCATAGACTAGTGTCTAGAGAATCCCAGTGAGTAATTAAATTCATGCAGGGATTTAAGAGACCTATCTACGAGTCGTAAAGTTATCTATGGATCGTAGAAGGACTCGTCTGATGGATAGTTACAAACATCAAGTTCCTGAGATTTTACACGAGGGGCAAGTATAACTCATGGATTGTTCCACGGGCCGTAAAAGCCACTCTGAACCAGAAAACTCAGTCATATAAGTTTCTAAGTCCATCACATAGACCCCGAAAGACATTTTCAACAAATAGATTATCAACATCAAAGCAAGAACACACGGATGCACATGATTTCAATACTACATCCATCACCCCCAACATGTTCATCATAACATGCAGCTCATCGAGAATGATTTAGCATAAATTATCCTACAATTTCGACCACCTCAAATTGATTCAAACAATATCATGTACCTATGTCATCATCCATCAATGCACAACCATAATCATTCAATCACTTAAGGTGAGTGACCAAATAGGTAAAACAATTCACACAAGGCCATAATACCCTATTTCGGATTTAGACAAAAACCAAGCATGGGCAACCCTAATTTCAACTAAACATAGTCAAATTCAAACAATGATTTTGTTTCTAAACACCATTCCCAACATAATATTCAAATCAATCATTCATACAAGATAAATTAAGGGTTGTAATTGAATCAAAAACTTACCAAGAATTAACATTAACTTGAAGAAGATAAAGGAGGTGAGTAGAAGCAAAACCCTAGGTCAGTCGGAATTCTTGTCAGAATTTAGGTCGACGGTGGTAGAAGGTAGTTAGAAATTTGATGGTGTAAAGTAGGTTGGGTAATTTTGTAAACTAGGGCAAATATGGGATCAAATTACTCTATTTATAATTTGACTCGGTCAACTGAAATTACTGGGCCTAACCCTACGAAACCCCGATTATGGGTCGTAGATAGTCCTACAGCTCATAAATCATGGTTTCGTACAACCCTTAACACTTAGAAATTTTTCAGAAAACTTACCCGGGATCCACAAGCCCCATTCACGACTTGTAGTTTGATCCACAAATCGTAAAGTTGGCTCGTGGACTGGATTGCATATTTTCTTGCTTACTAGAATTCTCTGTGAGGTAAGGTACAAGTCATAAAATATTTTACGACCTGTAAACCTAGTCGTAGAGACTTAACTTAATGCTCTTTCTCAGCCACATTAGCTAACTTAGTCTTGTACCTGCATACTCTTAATATAATACATTGTTACCCTATATGTAACCAACTCATTGTCCAAAATTACAATCTAAACATAAGAAACTAAACTACCTATGAATCCAAAAATTTAAACTAAAGCTATGAATACACTATTGCATCAAAATCCTTGGGTTGCCTACCAAGTAGCACCGGATCTATTATCGTGGCACGACTTGGAAACATTGGTTATTCAAACTTCGCCAATTGCCTAGACTTCACTCTTAATTCATTTGGATGCTACATGGACTAATGGATATCGAAGACAACTTCTTTATTATTCAATCTAAACCTGAGTTAACTTGCTTTCATATCCACTAGGGCTCGTCCAGTGGAAAGGAAGGGTGTTCCCAAGATGATTAGGATGTCGAAATCAACTTCGTAGTCTAAGATCACAAAGTCTGTAAGGAATATGAACTTTTCCACTTTTACCAACACATCATATATTATCCCCATTAGTTTCTTCACTGTGCGATCCACCATCACTTACCGCATGCTAGTAGGAATAGGGTCTCCCAATCCAAGCCTTTTATAGACCACCGGGGCATCAGATTGATACTGGCACCTAAGTCATATAGTGCTCTCGCGAACTCTATATTTCCAATAGTGCAGGATATGGTGAAAGCACCTGGATCTTCTCTTTTTTGAACCAAGGACTTCGAAGTGACAACACTGCAATGCTAAAACTCTTGAAAAAGGTCTTGACTCACAGTGTGCTTTTTGGTAACCAAGTCCTTCATATACTTCGCATACCCTAACATCTTCTCCAATGCCTCGATGAGAAGGATGTTGAAGGAGAGTTATTCAACATGGAGAGAAAGTGCTTGAATTTTCCTTCCTCCTCCCTTTTTTTAAGTTTTTGAGGGAACGGAGGAGGAGACCTAAGGATAGGCTTTCACATTGTGGCGTGTCAGCTACTTCACTCACACCATCCTTGCCATGATCATCCCATTCATCCAAATATTTCATAGCAACCATCTCCTCTCAAACATCTTCTATATCAACTGGCATGGGATTGTCAATTGTGCACTTTCCACCATATGTACTGACCGTCAGCTTCCCTTTATTTTTGGGACTTTGCACTGTGTTGCTAGGGAGCTTACCCTTCTATTGTTGATTAAGTTGAGTCGACACTTGACCAAACTGTTGTTCAAGCTGTTTGATAGTCACAGAGTGAGACTCTATTTGCTGATTGATACTCAAAATATCTGATTTCATGCCCCTTAGAGTTTCATCCTACGTCTTAGCCAGCCATAATGCAGCATTTCCCAACTAGTGATTGAACTCTGTGGGAGCTCAGACAGCTATAATGCAGCATTTCTCGTAAGAGACAATGGGAAGATGCGAAGTCCCACAGACAGATTTTGTGTTTCCATCACACTCTTACAGACAAATGCAACATTGTACAAGTGGTCATGTGGATCCTCTGATGGTAAGTCCACAAATAGCGCACGGCTCTACAGCATCAGAAGTAACCCACTCGATACTGTAAACTTTGTGTCTATTGATAGTGGTGGCAACACAATAGCTCCAGTCACCTCCATAGCCATAGGATTCAAGCTGTACTGATCCCACTAATAAGCATTGGCGTTGAAATCCTGAGGTTGTGGAATGTCCTCCAAAGGGGGTGGGTTCTTATTTCTATCCTTGTCACTATTGTCCCTATTCAGGGATGCATTGGTTATGTTATTGGCATTGTCTTAGGCCATTCTCCTTATAGTTCAGTAGATCTCTGGATCAAATGGAGTTAAGGGATTTCCTTGACAAAGCGTGTTGGACATACACTACTCGTACACCATGCCAAGAACAAAAACAATAAACAAAAGTGAAAAATAAAGGGAACTAAGGATTAACAGTTGAACAACTAATGAATTCACTAAGTCTAGCCATATTCCCCGGTAACGGCGCCAAAATCTTAATGTCGCCCAAGTTACACCTCTTTTTTGGAGGATAAAACAGTTGTTGTCAAGATATAAACCTAGCTATGGTTAGGGTTGATCCCACAAGGAATAAGTAGACTCACAAAAATTCACTAATATGCAATCTGAGTAATTAACCGACTCAATTCCCCATGGGGGGGATTTGCAATAATCAATGAGAAAAACTAACTATCACGAGAGAAAAATCAAAATAAAGAGCAACTAGGGCATTGTGTTCCCTATGATTCCCCAACTCAGTATCACTGGATAACTTAATTCTTGTCTAGTGTATAGCATGCAGGACGGTAATTTAAGTTCACCAAGCCCTTTTGTCAAAAATGAGAGGTGAATTTCACTATGCGACAAGGCCCATCTCCATAGTGTACATTACTAGCCATTACCTATTAGTCCCAATGCAACTTCCCCTTGGCCCAGTTTCTTTGGTTAGACGAGAATACATCAAACGAATCCTATTAATTAATCTCTTTTCCTATTTATTACTACCTTGGTCCAGTCAATAACACTAGGCGAGTTCTAATGTTGGTCACTATTAAAAAACATGCAAAATGGAGAGAGTTAATTAAATACATGCATATACACCTTCCAAGAATTGTGAATTATCCTATTTTACTTTTTTAGTTCTTCATGGTTCTAATAACCCTAGTTGTGGATTTAGCTACTCATGCTATGTGTAGATAAAGAGATAATGAATTAAGAAGACATAATTAAACACTTACACAATTGAATTCAGAACAACCAAATCCAAAGTCAAAAATCCCAAGCTTGAAGATCAAATTACACCACAAGTATTCTCAAGACTCTTTCACAATTTTCTCTCTAAGAATATTGAGTTCTTTGAGCACTTAACTTAAAACTACACAAAACTGATGAGAACTTGTGAAAAATAACCTAAAAACCTATTTATAATAGTTAAAAATAAGTCTTAAAAAATTAGGAAAATCGGTCGACAATCCATACGAAAGGTACTTTACGACCCATATTCTCTTCTATGGTTCATAGTCGAGGTCTCATAATCAACTATTGGAATTTCGAACTTCACTTCTATAGCACACCTTTACGACTCACAAAGTGGTTTACGACCCATAAATGGGATTTCCTCTGATAACTTTCTTCCAAGTCCACCTGATCCTCAGGCCACGAAAGATATTCTACGACTTGTAAACTACTCCATAACTTGTCTACATGTTTGTAGACTTCAACTTTAGCAAATATTCCCTCACTAGAAATCCTCTCGACACCTATCTACAACCTGTGGAAAGTCTCGTACAACAGCAAAAACCAACAACTTCTGCAATTTTTGCCCAAATCATGGCCAACTTGTAATCCTGCAAATTTAAACATGAAAACATATAAAACCCACAAATATCGCATTGAGAACACACAAAATCCTATGTTTTAAGCATCAAAAGTGCTGTATTTTTGCAGCACATCAACTAACAATAGTCTCTGAGTGCCAGCTACGTCTAGGGTACCTTCTTGGGGCATGATAAACTTTGTATCAGAACACAAAGTTCAAGAGTCCTAGGGAGCATATGAAGCCGTGTTTAGTAGAGTCCTCATTATTAGTGTGAAGAGCTTCACATCCATAATAGAGAGGCTATAGGACATTAGGAATTGTCTGACCTCTTTGATGTTCTAAATCGTGCTCTATGCATTGCAAAGTTGTGATCATGCCTCCCAGAAGTGCCGTCAGAGGTAGAGGACATCGCGCCAGGTAGAATGTTAAACCTACCAGAGCCTCAAGAACATGAGGAGCCTATGGATCCATTTGTCTCTATTGAGCATCCCCCACAACCTGAGATTTCTAATGTTGAGCTCTGCAAAGCTATTCAAACTCTAGCCCAGGTTGTCACAGCACCTACTGTGAGGCAAGGAGTAGGTCGATAGGATACATTGGATATATCTAGAGTTCGAGAATTCTTGAGGATGAATACACCTGAGTTCATAAGGTACGCATCCACTGAGGATCCTGAGAACTATGTGGAGGAGCTTCAGAAGGTGTTCTAGGTAATGCATGTGGCTGATGCTAACTGAGTTGAACTGGCTGCCTAACAGTGCAAGGGTGTCACTAGGCTATGGTTTGATCAATTAAAGAAGGGCAGAGGATAGATGCCCCATTGTTGACTTAGGCAGTATTCAAGGAAGTTTTCTTGGGGTGCTTCTTTCCAAGAGAACGAACAGAGGCCAAGGTAAGAGAGTTCTTGAATCTGAAATAGGGTGCTAGGACCCGGCAAAAGTATGGGCTTAAGTTCACTCAACTATATCGCAATAGTTTGGATATGGTTGTTGACATGAGGGGGAAATGGGGATGTATATTGATGGGCTGAACAGAGGGCCAAAGAGAGATGGAAGGGGAGTGATTTTTGTGAGTAATATAGACATAAGGATATTGATGACTTATGTGCAAAAAGCTAATGAGGAAAGAAACATGACAGAGAAGAGTTTAGAAGTAAGAAGGCTAAGACATCCAGCCATGAGGTTGGAAAGAGAGGGAATGGTAACAAATTCCAGTCAGGTTTAGCACCATCATCTACTAGTGCACCTACACCAAAAACCAGGAATGATTAGAGGTCTCAAAATGTTTGAGCCATGGATCTCAGTCACTGGCTAGTGTGGCTTAAGGTTCACGGGGTAAGCCCCCATGTGATAAGTATGTCAGATTACACTTATGCAAATATCTGAGGAGAGTGATTCATAATTTTGGTGTGGTCAAGTGGTTCATTACCAAAGAGAGTGTCCAAAGCAGGCTAACAGGGCTCAATTTTCTACACCAGCCCCGCTAGCTAAAGGAACCCAGGGAGGCACTACATCAGGCACAAGTGGAGCCACAAATCATTTGTATGCTATGTGTAATTTCCAAGATCAGGAGAACTCCCAAGATTTTGTGACGGGTATGATTCGAGTCTTTACTCTTGATTTTCATGTTTTGATCGATCTTGGAGCCACATTTTCATTTATGACTCCTTATGTGGCCAACAGATTTGATAGAACCCTTGAGAGATGTCTTGAACCTTTTGTGTTTCTACTTCAGTTGGTGAGTCTATTCGAGTTGAGAGAGTTTATAGTGCTTTTGTAGTGTCCATTCATCATAGGGATTCTCTTATTAATTTAGTTGAGTTAAAGATGATTAATTTGAATGTGATCTTTGGCATAGATTAGCTACACGCTTGTTATGCCTCCATTCTTCATATGAAACAGTTCTAGACTGGAGGGGTGATTGGGTTGCACCTAAGGGAAAGTTTATCTCCTATCTTAGATCCAAAAAGCTAACTTCCAAATGTTGTATCTATCATCTTGTGCAAGTTAAATCTGATGATTGTGTGTCTCCTACTCTTGAGTCAGTCTCGATTGTGAATGAGTTTCCTGAAGTGTTTCTTGAGGATTTACCTGGAGTCCCTCCTAATAGGGAGATTGACTTTAGGATTGATGTTCTTCCTGATACCCGATCTATCTCAATTCTTTATTATGGGATGGCCCCCACTGAGTTGAAAGAGCAATTGAGAGATCTATTAGAGAAGGGCTTTATAAGGCTAAGTGTTTTTCGTTGGGGTATCCCAGTCCTATTTCTGTGAAAGAAAGGTGGTTCTATCAGAATGTGTATCGACTATAGGCAATTGAACAAGGTCACAATAAAGAATAAATATCCTCTCCCAAGGATAGATGATCTGTTTGACCAACTTCAGGGTGTCACTTGTTTCTCAAAGATAGATCTCAAATCGGGCTACCATCAGTTGAAAGTGAGGGAATGTGATATTCGAAAGATAGCCTTTAGGACTAGATATGGCCATTTTGAGTTCTTAGTCATGTCCTTTGGGTTGATGAATACACCTGCAGCCTTCATGGACTTGATGAATAGGGTATTCAGATAATATGTTGATATGTTTGTAATCGTGTTCATCGAAAACATATTGGTGTATTCAAGAGCTGAGGAGGAGCATGCCAATCACCTCAGAGTTGTCCTTCAAACCCTTAAGGACCATGAGTTGTATACAAAGTTTTTAAAATGTAAGTTTTGGCTCAATTCAGTGGCATTTCTAGGCCATATTATTTTTGGTGATGGTATTTGAGTAGATTCCCAAAAGATTAAAGTTGTTAAGGACTGGCCTAGACCAACCTCTCTAATTGATATAAGGAGCTTCTTGGGGTTGGTAGGCTACTACCATAGGTTTGTTGATTATTTTCTTCCCTGTCTACACCATTGACTAAATTGACTCAAAAAAAGGTCAAGTTTCAGTGGTTTGATGAATGTAAAAAGATTTTCCAAGAGTTGAAGACGACACTGTTAGCCCCCGTAATTAAAGTAACTGGGGCGAAGTGTCATTTTGAAAATTTTGTCGACAAATTGTAATTTAGTGGAATTAAGTCCGGTGCCTGATTATGCAGTTGGAAAGTGTAATTTTAAAAATTAGAGTCAGAAGTCCTCAATTGGATTTAAAATAAAAAGTTTGGGGACCTAATTGATCAATGAGTAAACCTGAAGCCCTTGTGATGCAATTAAGAAAAATTTATTTTCTATTTATACCCCCCTTTGTTCAAAATTAAGACCCATTTCTTGGTCTTTTACATTTGGAGACAAGAGAAAGCTTGAAGAAGA
>JAOTQR010039837.1:0-15444 GCA_025774065.1 Solanum ossicruentum | reverse complement strand
AATTTTTGTAAAAATAAATTTTTAATTTTTTTTGTATGGGGGGGGTCAAAATAGGAATGGGTGAAAAAAAAATAAAATTTTCACAATATGATTTTTTTTTTCAAAAATAAATTTTTAATCTTATTTTATTTAAAAAAATTTGGGGAGGGGGATCGTAGCATGAATGAGATGAAAAAAATCAATTTGAAATTGGGTAAGAGTTTTGGAAAATGTTTTTCTTAATTTTTGGAAGGAAATCATTTTCCATAAATTTGAGGAAAATAAGTTGATTTGGAAAACATTTTCCAAACATTTAAGCCAACCAAACATGAGAAAATTAGAAAATATTTTCCGAAAAGCATTTTCCTTCATACCAAACGCACCCTGAGAAAAGCTTGATTTTGTACTTCTTATGTATGTTTATATATGTCGTACAATGTTTGTATTTAATAGCGAAAAGAATAGAAAATAACACATTTTCTCCTAGGTGACTAGTTCTTTGCTAGTAAGCAGTAGCAGAATCAAGAATTAGATGAAGGATGTGTAATTTTTTTTCGGTTGTGTTAAGGATGTGCAAAATCAAATATAAACTCATAATAACTAATATTTTACCTTTGTACATCACAAAATTTTTCGATATAGATCACTCTTTGCCTAAGATGGTTCAGCTCATGTTGGTAAATATTTCAATTATGGTCATAGGCTAAACTAGATGTAGAGTAAGTGAGCATATTTTGTAATGTAGCTGTTTCAGACACTGTGTGGGGGCTTCAAATCAGAATTTGTATGTATAATTAGGCCCAAATTTTTGCATTTGTCCAAGTATATTTTTGGTTTCTTTGAATAAATTGTTTTCATTTTGTTATAATTTCAAATAAAGAACTATTGGTCATAGTGGATATACATTCAATTCCGGATCACCATTTAAATCATATTCATAGTGCGTAAAATCTCTATTCATAACGAAACAATTTTAAACATGTAGTGTTTAAAGTTTCATCCCGCCAAAGTTTAGTTACATAAGGCTGGAGTTCAGTCCTTTTGTCTAAATTAAATCCACATATAGTTTAATTTTATAATTTTTTTTGTATAAATTTCACTCATATGCAGTTGAATTTAACCATTTTTGCTTGAATTTCAATCATTTTTGTTTGACATTGATGAGCATATGGATGAAGTTCAACCTAATTTTTCCTGATATCTAGTCATACAAAAAAAAGCCTTACTTCAAACAGTGTGTACCTAAATTGTTGAAAAATAATAATTCCACTCTTAACACAATAGTCATGACAAATAACAAGAACAAGAAAGTAACAACACACCAAGATTTTTAAATATGAAAAATATAATACTGAAATCGAGTAATATAAGATCACTGATTGAGAAATTTATCATTGATGATAACATAAGATTATTAGAAACTTACGAAATAACACTTTTTTATTTCACAAGCCTCACTATTAATACATCTCACATAACTTTCACGACCTAGGTTGAAGGACGCCTTGACTTTAAGAAGCTGCTCTGATGACTCTTCTTGTCCCCTTTTTATTTTTTTCGTCAAATTATAAAGAAACTCTCAATTGATTCATCGTTATAGAGTCTAAATCTTAAGTCTCTTCAATGACATGTGCCAGATAATCAAGTTTAGAATGAAAGAATTTCTATGCATTTATAGGAGACCAAACCTTGAGCCCAAGTGTCACAACCCGACCCCTTAGCCTGTGATGACACCTATTCTAACCTACAGGTAGGTAAGTGTAATTCATATCCTGAAAGTAATAGGCAACAAACTATTATATTATAAGAAGTAATAACTGCCAAAATAAGGAGAAGAAATACAAAATCAAAGAAATAATATATAAGAACTCACCCCAAGACCTGACATCCGTCAGTAATCAAACTTCTAATGTAAAAATAAGAGTATAAAGCTTTTACAAAATACAATACAACACATGCTATCTCTACGTATAAAACAAAGACTAGCTTAAACAATAATATGATGCAAATCGGCAAATCCAGATGCTAGGAGCTTATCCCAATATCCAAGATACACAACAACTCTACATGATAGAAAATCAATAGCAGGGTCTCTCATTACAATCTATAGGAGGCATAAGTGTTGTATGAATACCAAATAAATAGTACCTAGAAGGCATAGGCCGATTGATCTCCATAGATAAGGCAAGCATAAATAATAAATAAGGCGAGTATAATACAACTAATAAGATAATAAATAGAATAAATCATGATTAAGATATACGAGGCGAAGAAGATGAGAGCAAGAAGCGTATCTGGGAAAATCAGGTCTACCATCTACTAGCAAGAAAGATAGGATGTAAGGGACAAGTAGCAAAAAAATATCAAGAACCTATAAACAACCTAGCAACCTAGGAACTAATCCAACTCAACCTACAAGAGCAACATATTCAACCAAAGAAAGAACAAGTCACTAACTAGTAGTACGTACAACACAATCAAGTACATATATGAACAAACAATAATCAATCGGCATTCCATACTATTGGCGATACAATCAACAAACATAACCCTAACTGGCATCCCATACTACTGGCTATGACGAGAGATATGAATGCAAGATATGCATGAAACCTCTATGCCATGAGTACCCATAGGTGTATAAATCTACACCAACCAGTTAGCAAGGTAGGACTCTTAGCGATACCTCTACTTGGTATAATGGTACTTATGGCATAACAGTTCCATAGGGGGTGCAGATACCTTGTATGCACTGCCTGAGCCCGAACGAGGTCTTATCATCATCATTTCCATCGATGATACTAGAGGTATAATAATAGTCATAATAATGCGAAAAGAGATCCATTTGATGGCTAATCAAATCATAAAAAACTGAGGTCATCCCAAATGCCTCCACAGTCTCGAGTAGAACAAAGCATCTCTTTAACACCTCAAAAGTATCAAAGTCTAGATATCATGTAATCTAGTGTGGTACGACTCTCGTTAAAACTAATTTCACATCAGTAGTGTGAAAACCTTTCTCTCTTTCTCTCTTTCTCTCTTTGTGCATAAATGATGAGTCAATGCATGAACTGTGATTATACAACAAAATCAGTATGAACGAGCAATCAATGCAATGTATCCCGTTCCAATATCCAAACAAAACACACAAGGCTAGAAATCAAACCACTACCTCTCTATATACGAAAGCTAAAAGAATTAACCCAGGATTTAGCTACTCCTTAGACAAGGCCTCAGGCCCAACAACATACAATAATTATAATTTAATAAGATATCACCATCCTGCAATTACATATATGGCTAAGGAATTTTACATGACTAAAATCAAGTAGGTGGGAGAAAAATTCTCTAGAATTGTCGTCTAAACCAAATTCAAAATCGTCAATCAATAGCAAAGCATAGCTAAATAAAAAAAAATAGTTGTAACGAACCACTTGGGCCTCAAGAACTCAACACAAGACATACTATCTCAAAACAAGCCCTACATAAGTCACACTTAGCTATGAGAGCAATAAAATTCATATCAAGCTCCTAAGGCTCAACTATAGACTAAGGTCACCTACACAACTCTCCAAAAGATACTCGCACTAAACCATACCTAAAGTAAGCTGCTAAGCCTAAACTAAGATCCCAGGGGATCTATGCTAAATCTAAGATCTTAGGGGATCTATGCTAAATCTAAGATCTTAGGGGATCTATGCTAAATCTAAGGCTTGCCTAAAAATAATAAAATTGGAATTGAATGGAATAAAAGGGAATATCAGGAGAATACAACCCAAATTTGCATGAAATTTATACTAAACAATATTAAGAAAAGTTTGGTCAGAATTAAATATCGTTGCCTACCTCGAAGCCTATTACAAAATCTGGTAAAGATATTTTATTACCTTATATAGTTAGTTATATCATAGGAGAGATATGTAGGAATCATTAGAGATCTGTAACATATTTTCTTACCTTAAATAAAGCTTCTTCTAGTGTATATATACATGTAATTCTGAGATAATGGAAAATATGATTCTGTAAACTTTCATGGTATCAGAGCCACTAGGCTCAATATTGGTTTAGAAATTTTTGAAACTTTTCCTAGCATCTTGGGAAAAGGTTTCAGCTACTTGGGTTCGGCAGAATACTTCTAGGGTTGCTTTCCATTATCGTTTTGTCAATTCAAAAGTATTCCAGATTGACTATTGGTCTTAAATCTGTGTTGGGATAATCGTTTCTTCACTTCTAAGTTTGTTTTTGCCTTTGCATCAGTGACATCAGTAAATCAGTGATAGATTCAGTTCTAGTGTCGATTTATTGCACTTTTCAACTGATTTGCTGTTAGTGTTTTGATCCTTTGACATTCTTGATCACTTGTTTGATTAAATAGTAGAAAGATGTTTGAGGATAAATCTGTTATGACTGAAATTGTTCTAGCATTATCTAAAATTACAGATTATAAATTAAATGGGTCTAACTATTTAGATTGGAGTAGAAAATCAGGGTCTACTTCTGTAGTGTTGAAAAGGATGACCATCTTATCCAAGATCCTCCAACTAATGATAATAAAAATGCTTAGCTTAGAGATAATGCTAGACTACTCTTGCAAATAATAAACTCTATTAATAATGAAGTAGTTGATTTGGTTAATCAGTGTGAGTGTTTGAAAGAGCTAATAGATTATATGGAGTACTTATATTCTGGAAAAGGTGATCTATCTCGAATTTATGAAGTTTGTAAGACTTTCTATCATTCTGAAAAGGAAGCTAAGTCACTCATTACATACTTCATGGAGTTCAAAAAAACCTATGAGGAACTAAATGTACTTCTACCATATCAAGGTGCAGCAAGCTCAGAGGGAACAAATGGCTATAATGAGTTTCTTTAGCTGGACTTCCCTTTAAGTTTGAGACTGCTAAATCATAAATTCTATACAGTTCTAAGATCACCTCAAAGATGTTTTCAATTGGGTGTTGCGTACAAAGAGTACTCCATCCAATTAGCAAATCAATGTGCTTGTTGAAAAAGGAGGAGGAAAGAATAATGGAGGGAGATTGAATAACAAAAGTGATGCAGGGATATGGAACAACAATAATGATGCAGGGAGATGGAACAAGAATGATGTAGGGAAATGAGATCATAATAATGATGCAGGAAAGTGGAACAACAACAATAATACAGGGAGATGGAACAATGACAATACTTGTCGCTATTGTAAGGAATCTGGTCACATAAAGCCAAACTGTAAGAAATTATAGATTCGCAACCAACAGATTCAAAGTCAGACTGTCACCGTTCCTGCTATTTGTAGTACATCTTCAACTGTTACAATTTCTGTCGATGAGTATGCAAGACTTATAAAGTATCGGAAATCAATAAATGAAACTACTCTAGCCACTGCCCTTAGTAATTCAGGTAACAAATGTTTCATTTCCTCCTCAAGCAACTGGATTATTGATTCGGGTGCCACAGATGACATGGTAGGTAATCCCAAAATAATCTCTGAATTTTGATCAGATAAAGTACTATCCTCTATTATCATAGCTGATGATTATAGTTATACTATTGAGGGAACTGGAACCATTAACCCCACTTCATTTATTATTTTATCCTCTGTGCTAGGCTTACCTAACCTTGCCTTTGATCTGATCAGTGAGTAAGCTTGCCAAAGAACTATAATGTTTTGTCTTCTTATTTCTCGATTATTGCTTTTTTCAAGATCTTGTGATGAAGTAGATCATTAGTAAAGGATATGTATCAGACAGTCTCTACATTCTTGATGAATGGGCGCCTCCATCAGTTGCTTGCTCTACTATCGTTTCATTATTTGAAGCACATTATCATTTGGGACATCCTTCTTTACTAGTTTTGAAGAAATTATGTTCTCGTTTCATAATGTACCTTCAATAGATTGTGAGTCTTTTCATTTCGCAAAGCACCATAGAAGCTCGTTAAGTCCTAAATATAATAAGCGGGCTGATTTTGCTTTCCAATTAGTTGAGTCAGATGTTTGGGAGACCATTTCCTATTGTGTCTAAAGTTGGTTTCAGATATTTTGTTACTTTTGTGGATGATGTTTCTCGAATGACATGGATTTATTTTATAAAAAATTGTTCTGAAGTGTTCTCCCATTTCTCCAATTTTTGCGCTGAGATTAAGACACAGTTTAATGCTTTTATACATATATTGAGGAGTGACAATGCTAAAGAATTCATGTCAGCATTATTTCAGGACTACATGAATCAATATGGTATTCTTCATCAATCTTTGTGTGTGAATAAATCCTATCAATTGGAGCGGCTACGAGGAAAAGTAAATATTTGCTTAAGATAGCTCGTGCTTTGCTATTTCAAATAAAGGTACCTAAGCAATTTTGGACGGATGCGGTATCTACAACTAGTTTTTTGACTAATCGCATGCCATCCACAATACTTAATGGTGATATTCCCTATGGTGTTCTCTTTCTTAATAAGCCATTATTTCCATTAGAGCCAAGGGTGTTTGGAAGTACTTGTTATGTTCATCATGTGCGACCCTATGTTACTAAACTAGATCCAAAGGCCTTGAAGTGTGTCTTTTGGGATATTCTCACTTGCAGAAGGGCTATCAGAGCTATTCTCCAACAACTTAATAGATATATGGTGTCAATAGATGTGGTGTTCTCTGAGAACACTTTATTTTTTTCCTCTCCTGACACTTCTCCTACTCAAAAGCGGGAAGAAGAAGAAGAATGGCTCATTTATAAGACCTCTCAACCGAGCATAGAACACCACAAAAAAGTTCCTGGTAATGTTGGGCAACTAACTGGAAATGTGCCTTCTAATGTTCCTCCTATTCAAACAAAGCCACCAATAGTTCAAGTTTATTCTAGGCAACAAACGACCAATGATACATGTCCTACACCAACTCTTTCGTCATCAGATCCTCCTCCTGTCAATCCCTCTTCAATAGAAAATCTTGACATTCTTCATTGCTCTTCGCAAAGGTAAGCATTAGTCTAAACCAATATATTCCATTGCTAATTTTGTCTCATATGGCCACTTGTCTCTAGCATCTTATTCTTTCATTGCTTTCTAGATTCTATCTTTGTACCCAAAATAGTTCGGAAGCTTTGAGTCACCCTGGGTGGTATGATGCAATTCTCGAGGAGATACACTCGATAGATGGAAATCACACTTGGGATTTGGTGGACTTCCCAAAGGGGAAGAAGGTAGTGGGATGTAAATGGATTTTTAGTGTCAAAGTCAATCCTGATGGTTCTGTGGCTAGGATTAAAGCCAGACTAGTGGCTAAAGGACATAGGGGTGGATTATTCTAATACTTTTTCTCTGATATCCAAACTCTCTTCCATTCGGTTGTTTATTTCTCTAGCTGCTTCTAGGAATTGGCCATTACATCAGTTAGATATCAAGAATGCATTTCTTCATGGCTATATCCACGAAGAAGTAAATATGGAGCAACCACTTGGTTTTGTAGCACAGAAGGAGAATGGAAAAGTCTATCACTTGAAGAAATCTTTGTACGATCTAAAATAGAGTCCATGTGATTGGTTTGGGAAATTTAGTGAGGTAGTTCGGAAACTTGGGCTTACAAAGAGAAAATGTGATCATTCAATCTTCTGCAAACAATCAGCAGTTGACATTATTCTTCTTGTTGTTTATGTTGATGACATTGTTATCACTGGGAGTGATTATGCAGGAATATCTTCTCTTAAATTATTCCTGCATTCAACATTTCACACGAAAGACTTGGGACAATTGAAATACTTCTTGGGAATAGAAGTAAGTAGGACCAAGAATGGAATATTTCTATCTCAAAGAAAGTATATCCTTGATCTTCTTAAGGAAACTGGAAAGTCAGTAGCCAAACCTTGTAGTACTCCAATGGTTCCTCATATGCAACTAACAAAAGATGATGGTGATCCCTTCGATGATCCAGAGAGATACAAAAGATTAGTTGGGAAATTGAACTATGTCACAGTCACGCCTACAGTCAAACATTGGACAACATTAGAACAAATATTATGTTATTTGAAAAGCACCCCTAGACTTGGCATAATATATAACAACCATGGACATGCTCACACTGAGTTTTTTGCAGACGCTAATTAGGCTAGAACCAAGATTGATAGAAGGTCTACTACTGGCTATTATGTCTTTGTGGGTGAAAATTTGGTTTCATGGAGAAGTAAGAAATAAAATGTTGTATCTCGATCTAGTATAGAATCGGACTATAGAGCTATGGCACAATCTACATGGGAGATTATGTGGGTACATCACCTCTTAAGCGAAGTTGGGTTAAAGTACCCCACACCCGTGCAACTTTGGTGTGATAATCAAGGTTTTCTTTGATTATATTGTCTCAAATCCGGTGTATCATGAAAGAATTAAGCACATTGAGGTGGCCTGCCATTTTATTCGTGAAAAGATTCAAGAAAACCTGATTTCCACAAGCTATGTGAAGACAAAAGAGCAACTAGCTGACTTGTTCACAAAGGCATTTAATGAAGCTTGAGTTAACTATTTATGTAATAAGCTGGGCATGATCAATATATATGCTCCAGCTTGAGGGGGAGTGTTACAAAATCTTGTAAAGATATTTTATTACCTCATATAGTTTGCTATATCATAAGAGATATATGTAGGAATCATTAGAAATCTGTAGGATATTTTCTTACCTTAGATAAAGCTTTTCTAGTGTATATATACATGTAATTCTAAGATAATAGAAAATATGATTATGTAAACTTTCAAAGCCGATCATGCTCGCTCTAAATTCACTTCATGATATCTATCTACGCCTAAACCACCTGCACATGCCTTTATGCTGTTAAGATATTGATCACCACTTCAATATGGTCATTTTGACACTTTGAGGTGGCTCGACAGTGTTAGAAAAAAGGCTAGCGTCTTAGTCCTCCAAATTTTAGGGGTCTCAATTTTTATTTTAGTAATAATAGGTTATAGATTTTTTAGAAAAAACTACTAAGTTCTATACGCAGTAAAAAAGAATTATTAGAATAAGTTTGACATATTGAGAGTATGGTTATATGATCAATTAATTATTATTTTTTTAAGTCTACGATCTCCATTCGATTTTCACCTTAGTCCACTAATATGCTTGAGCTGCTCCTGTTGACACTAAAGTCACATTTTCGAAGATAGATCCAAAATTGGATCTAAAACTAAATTGTGGGACATGTGATGGAAATTCTAAAATTGATTCCGTAAAAAGGTTCTAAATGAATTATAGAGCTTGTATCCCAAAATGAGTCATACTTGATTCTTAAAAATGGAAGAAATCTAGCCATGCAATAAAATTTCATTAAAGCCAAAGATGAAGAGTTGGGCAGCCTTTTCGGGATAGAAATTACCTCCATATGATGCTTTTCATGATTCCTCGAACACTCCCATGGGTACCAGGCCAAAAATGGACCAACACAGCTGGAATTATCCAATTTAAGGCTTCCTAGCTTGAATTATCGAAGTATCAATATTTGAGAGAAAGCTGAATAATAGCCTGAAAAGGAGACAGTCAAAGTCTTCTCCGCGAATGCGAGATCAGGTCCAAAAAGCAAATGTCAATGAAAAGAAAACTTGGTCTTTCCTCCTATTGAAAAGACTATTCTTGTTGTTAAGGTCTACGATTCGAGTCCGTATAGCCATATAAAAATGAAAAATGGAAATTGTACTTTTTTTTTTTTTTTTGCATTTTTCATTAGTATTTCTTGCTTGTATACCCCCTATTTGCCAATAAAAATGTTGGCCTACTTCTACACCGGATATATCATATAACCCCTTTAGAGTATTGATGGAACATGATAGAACATCCATATTGCCTTGCCCTATGAAAAAATCGAACTTTAAACATAATTTTTTGATTCAACCATCTCTTTGTCTACTTAAATCGGATATTTGGCCAGTAGAATGAATAAGATTAGAAAAAGAAAAAACCTATTCCAGTACTGATGTAAGATATTTTAACACAATATGTATACATTTTTAGTAATTGTTGCCAAATTTTGCTGCGGGTTGCATCACGACTAGGAGCTTGGAACCGTGATGAGGTCGCTGGGACAAAATCCAACTGAGGCAGAACTTCAAGACATGAACAATGAAGTTGATGTTGATGGAAATGAAACCATAGACTTCCCCGAGTTCCTTAACTTGATGGCTCGGAAGATGAAAGACACTAATTCTGATGAGGAGCTCAAGGAAGCTTTTAAAGTATTTGACAAAGATCAGAATGGATTCATTTCTGCAGCTGAGCTGCGCCATGTCATGAATAACTGCTTACATATAAATAAGTTGACGAGATGATTCATGAAGCTGACATGGATGGTGATGGACAGATCAACTATGACGAATTCGTCAAGGTCATGATGGCCAAGTGAGAACTGATCAAAAATTTAAATTTGTTAGTATGTTCTGATTTTTTCCTCTTAAATTTGATAACTTTGATGAAAGAATTGTGAAAGAGAGAAGCTTTAGGAAATTTTCTGATAATGTATCTCATCTGCCAACCCTCTATTTGTACAGATACTTACATGGAAATCAAAAAAACAAAGAAATAATCTACTTATCCACTTGTCACTTTGTTATTTATACAATGTTTAAAAGAGAATTACCCTCACATGTGAGTCATTATTTCCTCCATTTGTCTTCCATGTGCTTGTTATTTCTTCCGGCTGTCCCTTTTGTCTGAGAAGCTTTTTGCCTGGAGACCCTTTCTGCTCATTATGCTGTTTGTCTCCTTCCTTTGTGGAAGGAGATGATGCGTGAATGTCAATATCCCCTCTCAAATTGGAGGGTGGTGAAATAACCCTCAATTTGTTCAGCAAACGAGTGTGAGAATCCCCAGATAAGGCTCTCGTGAACAGATCAACAAGTTGCTATTTTGAAGGGATAAAAGAGAGGGTTATAAGACTAGAGATGAACTTTTGTCGCCCAAAATGACAATCTAGTTCCATATGTTCTGTTCTTTCGTGGAATACTAGATTCTTGGCAATGGAAATGGCTACCTTACTATTAGAATATACCGGAACAAGCAGTACTGGAGGAGCTGACAAATCATTAAGAACGCGAACTAACCAGTTGAATTCAGCTGTGACCCTTCACATGGATCTGTACTCCGCTTCAGCAGAAGACAATGAAACTGATACCTGTTTATTTGATTTCCAGGAAAGGGGTGCTCATCCAAGTGTAATGAAATAACCACTAACGGACCTACGGGTATTAATGCAGGAGGCGCAGTCAGCATCACAAAAAGCAAGCAAATCAGATGAAGGATTAGAAGAAAGAAGAATCCCTTACCCTGGATCATTTAAGATATCTCAAAACCCGCATAGCTGCTGATAGATGTGATTGCCGAGGCTGCTGCATGTACTGACTTAAGTTAATACAGCAAAGCATAAATCAGGCCTAGTATGGGTTAAATAGTTCAATTTCCCAACTAAATGTCTATAAACAGTAGGATTAGTCAATAAAGGCCCATCATCTGCACATAGCTTAGAATAAGGATTAAGTGGAGAAGACATCTTAGCACCTGAACAATCAAAATCTTGCAAAAGGTCTAAGGTGAACTTCCTCTGATTTATAATAAAGCCTTGACTTTCCCTTTGAATTTCCAATCCTAGGAAATAATGGACATCCCCAAGTCCTTAACTTTGATTTCACTGTGAAGAAACTCACTAATATCAAGTATCTCTGTATGATCATCACCTGTAATTAAGATGTCATCTACATAGAAGACTATGATAGAGATCAGTCCCTGACGCCTTTTATAGAATAAGGAGTAATATTCATAGAACTAGTGTATCCTTTGTAGGTTAAGGCTCCTACAGCTTAGAATACCATTGTTAGAGGCTTGTTTCAATCCATTATAGATTTTCTAAGAAGGCAGACCAATTTAGGATCACTAGAAGGCATTCCTGCAGGAAACTTCATGTACACCTCCTCTTGTAGATCTCCATATAGAAAAGCGTTGCTAACACCCAGTTGATAAACATTTCACCCCTTCTTGATTGCAATGGTAAAAATACATCTTATTGTGGTCATTTTCACCATGGGTGAGAATGTCTCAGTATAGTCAACCCCTTCTTCCTGAATATCCCCTCTTACAACTAATCCTGCCTTGAATCTCTCAATTGATCCATCTGATTTATGCTTTAATTTATAAATCCATTTGCGTGGAAGTGCTTTCTTCCCCGGTGGAAATGGAAGTACATCCCTAGTGTGGTTAAACTCTAGAGCTTCAAGCTCTTCTTGCATAACATGTTTCTATTATGGATTTACCGAGGCTTGAGCATAAGACTTAGGTTCATGAATGGCAGAAATAGAAGAAAAAACATGTTGGTTGTGTAGAGAGAGAGAGAGGGGAAAAATAGCAGGCAGTGGGATATGTAGGGTGGATGAAACATGCCTTAGTAAGATCAGTCAAAACTACATTGTTACATATGTAGTCTTTTAGATATTTAGGTTTATGAGTGATCCTATTAGATTTTCTTGGAGGAATTGTAGGAGGAGGAAGTCTGGGTTGGAATATCAGAAGCAATAGAAGGATGAGAAGGTGAGTTAGTGGATGCATCAGACGAAATGATATCTATGATAGAAGTGACAGGACTGGATGAAGACAGGGTTGAGAAAACAGAAGAAAATTCTTCTGAATAAGGAACATGATCAACATTTGGTGCAGCTGGAGAAGAAAGAGGTGTGAATGAAGCTGGATTATGTGAATAAAAGGAAAAGGGAATTGTCTCTCATGAAAAGTAATATCCCTTGAGACAAAAACTCTTTTGGTTGATATTTCTAGCAGTTTATACCCTTTCTGTCCTTGAGGATATCCTAAAAATACACAAGTTACTGCCCTAGGTTCAAATTTATTCCTGTGTTGAGATAAAGTGGAGGCATAACACAAACATCCAAAATTCCTAAGGGATTCATACTTTGGTTTGCTTCCAAACAGTACTTCATAAGGAGTCTTTGCCTTAAGAACTCTAGAAGGAAGTCTATTAATCAAATGAGTGGCTATCAAAATACACTCTCCCAATAGGAAATAGGTAAATCATATTGAAACATAAGTCCCTCGGCAATCTCTAAAAGGTACGTGTGCTTTCTCTCTACTATCCCATTCTGTTTAGGAGTTGCTACACAAGAGGTTTGATGTAGGATGCCTTGAGACTTCAGAAAAAGATCCTCTTGATTCCCTTTTCACAATTCTAAGGCATTGTCCGACCTAATACACTTGACCTTTGTATTGAATTGCCTCTCAACCATGATAAAAAAAATCCTTGAGAATAGGAAAAGCATTACTTTTGGTACTTAGCAGGAAGGTCCAGGTACTCCTACTATAGCATCGACTATGGTGAGAAAGTATCTATATCCATTATAAGTGCAAGATTTATATGGTCTCCAAGTATTAATGTGAATAAGATCAAACACTTTCTTAGAGTGTATTTGACTAATGGAAAAAGGTAGTCCAGTTTGTCTAGCTTTAGGACAAGTATCACAAACATACTCAGAATTTGAAGAAAATTGTATAAGATCAAAATGCTTCATTACTGAATAGGGTACATGCCCCAACCTTACATGCCAAAGATCTATATTAGAAATGACATTTTCAGAGACAAGAAAAGAAACTGAACTAGACTTAGGAATGAAATTGCTTCCTTCTTTAAGAGAAACTAGATTCTGATTATTGAAAGACTTATACTTGAGACGAGTTGGTTGTAGCAAATATAAACCTTCTTTTACTTTACCAAAAGCTTGAGTGTTCTTCATTAAAGGGTCTTGTAAGATGCAACCATTTGGAGTGAAAAGTAGATCACATTGATACCAACTACATAACTTATGAACAGAAATTAAGTTAAATTTGAAATCAGGAACAGGGAGGACGTTCAACAAAGTTAGTTTAGGCAGAATAGAAACAGTCCCTGCATGAGTGACAATGATCCTACATGAATTGGGCAATGGGATACCAATTGGCATAGGAAGTGGAACTAGGGATACAAAGGATTTAACATCAAAACACATATGTTATGAAGCACCTGAATCAATGATCCAGACTGAAAAGCATTTTCTTGAGTATTTTAGAATTGTACAAACAATTGCACTTGCATTTATTCCTCCACTAGATGATCCTTGTTGTCCCATTTTCGCACCCTTTATGACCTGTTGAACCAATTCATCATATTTTTCCTTGCTCATGTGTTGATAATAATCGTTGCTCCTTGTATCCCTTTGAGTGATTAATGGGTTCTCAACCTCTTCTACCACAATCACACCATTTGCCTTTCCTTGATCCCCCTTTGATTTTTAAACTCAAAATCGTCAGGAAACCCTATCTTTCTAAAGCAGTCTCCCTCAACATGTCCTATTTTTCCACAATATGTGCAACTCACATTAGGATTATACTTCACCCTTCTTGGTTTGATTTTCTAAGATCCCTTTCCATTCCTTTGTGTATTGGTAAAGTATTTATGCTGATTAATGTCTGGTCCCCTGAATGTTTGGTTTCCATTCTTTTGGTAATTTCTTCCTTGTGTAGTTGCCATGAATGAGATAGAATCATAAGTATAGTTAGAATTAACATACACTTCCCTCTGATTCTCATCCTGTAACAATAATGAATAAGCCTGATCCATACTTGGCAGAGGACTCATCATCAACATGTTTCCTCTTTCTTGGGCAAAGGCATCATTCAAGCCCATCAGAAACTGAATTAGTCTCTGATCTTCAAGTGACTTGGCTAACTTAGTTTTTCCTTCACAGGTGCACACATATGTGCAACATACGTTCAGATTTAGTGAATCTAGTTCATCCTACAATCGCTTTAACTTTGTGAAATAACCAACTACATCACTATTTCCTTGAACTAATCCTGTAAGTTCCTTTTGCAGATGGTGTTATTTAGCTCCATTTGATTTTTTAAATTTGTGTTCTAGGCTATCCTAGATCTCTTTGGCTGTTTTGAAGTAGAGAACACTATCTCCAATATCTTTTACCAAGGAGTTTAGTAGCCAAGAGATTACCATGTCATTGCAACATGCCCATTGCTCATAGTCAGTAGCACCCAAATTTGGGATTTTGTAAGATTCATTAATAAATCCAAGCTTTTTCTTGGAAGATAAGGCAATCAATATTGATCTTCTCCATCCTGGGTAAACCCTCCCGTCAAAGACAGTACTAATGAGGTTCATTCCGGGGGAGTCGGAAGGGTGAAGATAATATGGGTGATTGATGTCAATGGTGTTTCCACCATTTTGAGAACTAGAGACATCTACATTATTTCCAGTGTTTCCAGAGTTGCTGCCACTGTTAGCCATGAATGTGGGTGAAGAATGATTGAAAAAGAAAGGTTGATTGATGAGAAAATATTAGAATCGAGTCACTGCTCTTGTTAGGACCGATATAAATCAAGTGTTTATGCGGAAGCTAGCAAAGCAACCTCGAAAGACCATGAGTATGAAGATAAACGAGAAAC
>JAOTQR010039826.1:0-15446 GCA_025774065.1 Solanum ossicruentum | reverse complement strand
TAATAATAATAATAATAATAATAATAATAATAATGATGATGATGATGATGATGATGATGATGATGATGATGATGATGCTGATGATGATGATGATGATGATGATGGTGATGATGATGATGATGAAGATGATGATGATGATGATGATGATGATGATGATGATGATGAATTCTACGTTTTTAAGGCTTAAATCAATTTAAAATCAATTATAAAATATACCCCATACATCAGTTGAATTTAATAAATCATAATATTGAAAATCCATATTTAAAGTAAGCGAAATTCATGAAAATCACTTGAAAGGAGTTTGGGTCTTCTTGGTTGAAAGGGACCAAGAATCAAACCCACATATCTTAACTAAAGAAGAAGTTTCAAGAACGAATTTGAAGAAGAATGAGTCTTCCCTTGATTCCAAGCTTAATTCCCACTAGAGTTCTTTGAGAGAGACTTGAGAGAATTTTAAATGTGAGGAATGAATTTGAATGAGTGGAATAGAGTTTAGGTCATTTGGAGGTCCTACGATGGCATAGGAAGTCATAAAAGACCCTTAGCAGAAGCCACAATCACAAAAAAAAATCATTAATGAAGCAAAATAACATGTCGTGTTAGGGTTCCCGTGAAAAGGTCTCATAGTTCGTACAAGGTTTCACGGACTGTGAAACCCTCCCGTAATACCTCACTTAGTTAATTCTCAGAAAATATTGCACAGACAGGCTTTACGAAAACGTGCATAACTTCTTGATCCAAACTTGGAATAAGGTGAATCTAGATTTGTTGGAAACCAAATTCAAAGAGCTTCAATTTGACAGATTATGGGCCACACAATTCTTTTTGTACTAAGAAATATGACCATTTAAAGTTGACCCTTCTATTGGTTCTTGTGAAAAGCTTAGCCAATGGAATTCATTTGAACTTGACTTGATGTAGGTGTCATGACCCAAAATAGGGCCTTGATGTGACATGGAGAATGGGAAGCCCGAAAGAACCCCAAATAAGCTTCTTGGCATATCATACACACATCCTTAGTCACAGCAGCAAAATAGAACAACATAAGAAACATAAACAAGGGAAATTGGGACTAAAGGAAAGAGTTAAACACTTGAATAATATAAATGAGTCAAAGCTCAAGCATAATAGATAACTTGTCCAACAATACCTCTAGAGGTAGAACTTAGAGGGGGCCAAGACAAGCAACCGAACTCACCCTCATAGTCATAAGAATTCCAAAATATACAAGATGTATTCTAAACATAAGCATGAAAGAAGATAGATATTGTCCTCGTAGATGAGGACTTACCAATTGCTAACTTGAACAATCTGTCTAGCCACGAGGAGAATCAATAGGAGCTCCGGTTTCTACATAGTGATATCATGTAGGCATAGAGTATGCGTTAGTAGGTTTGAATGTACTAAGTATGTAGGATGCAATGCAACAAGAGATAGGCATCATAGGCAAAATGCATAGTCATAAGCAATGAATAGTATACTAATAATATGACGTGTATGAATGATGTAAAACATGTTTATATAGAACATATTATGTAGGTAAGAAGAGACCATCATCATAGACCAAGCAACTAGTAATCGAAATCCAAGGCTTACCACCCCCTTGGTAGTAATCGAGGTACCAACCCCTCAACAAGTTTGATGGACTTAATACCCTCTATCAAAGTGGTCAAGGTACCAACTCCTCAATAAGGTTGATGGACTTAACACCGTCCATTAAAGTGGTCATGGTACCAACCCCCCAAAAAGGTTAATGGACTTAACACCCTCCATCAAAGTGGTCAAGGTACCAACCCCCCAACAAGGTTAATGGACTTAACACCCTTCATCAAAGTGGTCAAGGTACCAACCCCACAACAAGGTTATGGTTAATATGTAACACTATAGACACTTATCATTAAATCAACACATATAGAACATATGTTCATCATCATAAAGTCATATATCTCATATGCCAAGCTTTAGGCCTTCAACAACTCAAGAATCGTAAACTAAACATTTTATCAAACACTTGCCGAGTGTGTAGTGCTAGTGTAAAACTATGCAATTCAAGAGTGAAATCATGCAATAAAACTTGAAGTAAAATAGACCACCAATACTTGCTAATACAATCTTGCAAAATACATTGAAACCCCTCATCAAATCCCAAGAGAGATCACGGTTCTAGGACTTAAAACATGCATAACCATAATAGGTAAATCATCTCATGGTATAGACTTAAAAATGAGTCATGTATTTTCAACCAAACTTTAATAAAATCCCAATATAGTATATGATCATAATCTCTAATGAATAATACCCATAAGCAACATAACTGGGAAACATGTAATTTTCATAGAAATGGAAGATTGGGCTTCATGGGTGAAAGATATCCATGAATAAAACCCACATACCTTAGACCTTGAATTTTTTGAAATTGAGTTGAGAAAGACTTGAAGTTTGAAAGTGGGTCTTAGAATCCAGAGCTTGCTCTTGAGTTTCCTTGTATTTGTATTGAGGTTTTGATGGAGCCTCATGAGAGAATTTGAGAGTGTATTCCAATTGGGAGGAGTGAATTTGACTATTAGGAAAGGGTTTAGGTCTTTAGGAAGTGTTAAGATAACATAGGAATCTCCAAAAGGCCAATTGAAATGACTAAATTTACGGAATGCCATTAATAAAATGGAAGTTGGCAGAAACCCGTATATACCCCTGCACATACGAGTTCTACAAAAACGGGCATAACCTCTTCATCTGAACTCTAAATAAGGTGAAACCAAGTACGTTGGAAAGCTGATTCAAAGAGATTTAATTTGGTAGGTCGTGGGCCACCCAGTTCTTTGTGTACTAATATGTATGCCCCTTTAAAGTTGACCCTCCTACTGGTACTTGTGCAAAACTTAGCTAATGAAAATTCCCTTAACCTTGGCTTGATGTAGGGGCCCCATGATGGTCTTTACGACATAAATAAGCGTAACATATATTGAATGAGAGGTTGAAGCTTGAATAAGTTTCTTGATATCTGTAATGAGTTTAGGATACTTGAATTTGGATGAAACATTAGTCTAAATGTTTGAGAAAGTATTGGGGAATGTCTTGTATGATTGAAGGTGAAATATGACTAAGTATAGGTATTTTCACGTATGGGAAGACTTATGCCCAAGAACCAAAAGCCTTGGACTAGAATTAAATAACTGGGCACAAAATAATGCACTGGCGCCCCCCCGCCGAGTCGTGCTAGGGGCGCGCAGGTACACTGTTTTTCGCTCACTTGGAAATTTTGGATTTTTCTATGGTTGCTCTAAAATTCAGGTTAGACCTATATTCCACTCAATTTTTCTCCCTGAACAAGAATATGAAGTCGAATTTTCGAAATAACGTACGAATTTTGAGATATATGGAAATTACGATTCCAGGCACTTCTGAGGCATATTTTTGGGCACTTTTGGGGTCGTTTTAGTAGGAGACGCATGATGACCCTAAAGAACATAAGTAATCTTGAATTGAAGGATTGAAAGTGATGTTATCTTGAGCTTGAAAATTCGATACTTAGAAAAATTCGACGAAACACCCAAACGATTGGTCTCACTGTCCATACCAAGCTATACCGATCGTGTACTCCTCCCTACCACTATCTTCAGTTAGAAAGTTCTTAACGACCAAGTTTCGAGATAGTGATCCAATACTTAGAATAATTGCACTCTAGTTGCCATACAATAGGCCATACGGACCGTACCACTTCTTATGTGTTGTATACTTGGTCATCCCACTTTACTTGGTCCTAAAACTGTGGGATTTCAAGGCTAAGGATACAACATGACCCTCCACATGGTCTGTGAAGCCTTTTGTGGGTTCTATGTGTGGCGTACCTTAGTCTAAAACTCCATTCTAAAGCTCCAACACCCTACACAAAGCCAAGGGTCACTCCAAGGAGGCTCCACACGGTCCGTATAGCCTCACATGGACCGTGAGGGCTTCCATGGAGCATCACTTTGGTCCAAAACTGTTCAGAACTAAATTTCCAAGATCTAATGAGGTCGTACAATGTACGGGTCCTTACATCATCTGCATTGGGAACATTCTTCCTCGAATGTGCTAGAACAAGTCTTGAAAAGTTTGACTTAGGACATTAAACATCCGAACACAAGGTACTATACATAATTCATCATTTGAAAATCATCAAGTCATTAAAACTCATATAAAAAAGTATTCAAATCATTTAAAACATCATAAAAATCATTTTCGTGCACATATATGCATGTCATGTCATGAGGCTCAAGAGTGAAAGAATTAGAACCATTAAGAATACGAAGAACTTAATACCATAGGCTTGAGTAGATTGGAAAAGATACAGATATCATCACATCATACTTGATTCCACTCCCCACGTAGCACTTTCCACATGTTGATTTCTCTATAGTACCTTAACCGAAGCCACATCCTTGTTGCGATCTCGCTTCACTTGTCTTATCCAAAATCTCAATCGGAACTTCTTCATAAGACAAGTTCTCCTCAACCTCAACACCTTTCAAAGTCAAAATAGCACTAGTATGACCAATCAACTTCCTCAACATAGACACATGGAAAACCGACGGAAGAGAGCTCAATTCTGGAGGCAAACCCAACCTATAAGCTACATTCCCAATCCGCTTCAACAATTTCATAAGGACCTATATACTGGGCACTTAACTTTCCCTTCTTCCCAAAACATATTACACCCTTTATAGGTGAGACTTTTACATACACCCAATCACCAACATGAAACTCAAGATCCTTCTCCCTAACATCCGAATAGGACTTTTGGCGACTTTGGTCCATCTTCAACCTCTCCCTAATCAACTTCACCTTAGTACCAAGTTCTCTTTGAAACATCCTCTAAAAGTGAGAAGTAAACTGGGTGCCACGATCCAATATGATAGACCAAGGTACACTATGCAACCTCAGCAACTCCTGGATTTGCAACCTTGCATAACCCTTGGCACTAAAGATAGTCTTTCCTTGTAGGAAATGAGCTGACTTAGTCATCCGATCAACAATAACCCAAAATGAGTCAAATTGCCTTCGGGTATGAGGCAAACCATCCACAAAATCCATGTTCACATCTTCCCACTTCTAAGTAGAAGTTTCAATATCTTGAGTCAAATCACCGGGCCTTTGCTGCTCTACCTTCAGTTGTTGATAATTAGGGCATTTAGATACAAACTTGACCATGCCTTTCTTTGTACCATACCACCAATGCACTTCCTTTGAGTCTTGATACATCTTAGTAGATCCGGGTGAATAAAATAATGAGAGTTATGGGTTTTACTCATGATTGCCCTCTTAAGGTCATCCACATTTGGAACACATAATTGATCTTCATACTAAAGCACACAATCTCTCCCTTTGGAGAAGAACTCTATCTTCGTTTCAACTACCAACTCCTTCAACTCAACCAATAATAGATCTAGATCTTGCTTAGCCTTAATATTAACAATCATAGAAGAATCAACCCCATTCTGAACATGTATACCATTATCATTAAAGTTGGCCTACCTAACACACAATCTATCTAGCCAAATGGTAGACATCTTTTGCCAACTCTTTCTTCCCTTCATCAACATAAGCCACACTTCCTATAGATGGTCTAATAAAAGCATCAACTACAACATTTGCCTTGCGGGGATGATATTGTACACTAATGTCATAGTCCTTTAGGAGTTCCAACTATCTCCTTTGCCTTAAGTTAAGATCCCATTAAGTGAATATACATTACAAACTCTTGTGGTCGGTAAAAATATCAACATGCACCCCTACAAATAGTGTCTCCAAATCTTCAAGGCAAACACAACTGTTGCTAACTCAAGATCATGAGTTAGGTAATTACGCTCTTTCACCTTTAATTTTCTTGACGCATAAGCTATCACCTTACCATATTGCATAAGTAAACAACCTAACCCAATCATAGAAGCATCACAATACACCAGTAACCTATCTAAGCCATTCGATAAAGTAAAACAATAGTTGATGTAAGCTATTATCGGTGCCACCTAGGCCTCTTCCCGGGCTCGTTGTAAAGCCACTCTTATAAATTTTTGTGAATACCGCTCCGGAGCCCCCTGTAGTGCCAAAATCCATAGGCTAACACCATAAAAAGATGTTGAAATTGCTTGTTTCCTGTTCCTTGGCCCATAAAATCCTGCCAGGCGTCCCCCCTGCTGTCAGGCCAACTTGGCCTCTTCCCCCATTCGTTGTAGACCTATTAGTATGAATTTTTTAGGAATGTATCCCCCTGCAGTGCCAGAATCAATGGGGTAGCACCCACAGAAAATTGTCGAAATCGCCTGTTTCCAGTTCCTTGGCCCACAAAATGCCGCCAGGCCTCCCCCATTACCGCCTAGCCATGTAAGACTCTTCCTAAGCTCATTGCGGACACACCATATTAATTTTGGGAATGTTATGCCGGAGCCCCCTGCAGCACCAAAATCCGTTAAAATCGCCTATTTTCTATTCCTTGTCCCATAAATTCCTACCAGGTGTCCCCCGCCATCACGGGTCACCTAGTCCTCTTCTCAAGCTTGTTATGGACCCACTCCCATGATTTTTTTGGAATCATGCATTGGAACCCCCTATAACGCCAGAATCTGTGGGGTAACACCACAAAAAATTGCCAAACTTATCTGTTTCTTGTTCCTTGGTTCATAAAATCCAACAAGGCATCCCTCACCGTCGTCAGGCCACTTGGGCCTCTTCTTGGGCTCGTTGCAGACCCACTCATATGACTTTTTGGGAATGTTGTGCTGGAGCCCCCTGTAGCGCCAGAATTTATGGACTAACACCCACAATAAACTACCGACATCGCCTTTTTCCTATTCCTTGGCCCATAAAATCCCACCAGGCGTCCCCCGTCGCCGCCGGTCACTAAGACCTCTTCCCATGCTCGTTGCAGACCCACTCTTATGAATTTTGGGGAATGTCACATCGGAGGCTGCTGCAGCGCTAGAATTCGGCGGCTAACAACAGAGAAAACTGTCGAAATAGATTGTTTCCTATTCCTTGCCAAATAAAAACCTAGAAGGCATCCCCTGCGTCAGGCCACTTGGGCCTTTTCCGAGCTTATTGCAAACACACTCGTATGATTTTTGGGGAATGTTGCACCGGAGCCCCCTGCAGCGCATCGCTTGTTTCCTGTTCCTTGGCCCATAAAATCCCACCAGGCATCTCTCGCCACTAGGCCACCTGGTCCTTTACTTGGGCGTGTTATGGACCCAGTCATATGATTTTTCAAGAATGTTGCGCAGGAGCCCATGCAGCGCTAGAATCTGTGGGCTGAAACCCACAGAAAATCACCGAAATTGCTTGTTTCCTGTTCCTTTGACCATAAAATCTTACCAGGTATCCCCCACCATTATCGGGTCACCTGGGCCTCATCTCAGGATCGTTGCGGACCTACTCCTATGATTTTTCGGGAATCTTGCGCCAGAGCTCCCTACAGCGCCAGAATCCGTGGGCTAAAACCATAGAAAACTACCGAAATCATCTGTTTCCTATTCCTAGGCCCATAAAATCCTACTAGGCGTCCTACACTTCCGCCAGGCCACCTAGGCCTCTTCACAAGCTCATTGCGGACCCACTCAGATAAACTTTTGGGAATGTTGCACCGGAGCCCCCTACAGTGCCAGAATTCGTGGTCTAACACCTATAGAAAGTTGTTGAAATTGATTGTTTCCTATTCCTTGGCCCATAAATCCTACCAGGCGTCCACGCTGCTACCGGGCCTCCCGGCCCTCTTTTCGGGCTCATTATAGACCTAATCGTATGATTTTTCATGAATGTTGCGCTGGAGCCCCCTGCAGTGCTAGAATCCTTGGTCTAACCGTACAGAAAACTACCAAAATCACATGTTTCAGTTTCCTTGGCCCATAAAATCCTACTAAGCATCCCCCACCGCTGGGCCTCTTCTTGAGCTCGTTGCGGACTCATTCGTATGATTTTTTAGGAATGTTCTGGCGGAGCCCCCTATAGCTGTAGAATTCTTAGGCTAATACCCATAGAAAACTACGAAAATCTCTTATCTCCTATTCCATAGCCCATAATATCTTACCAGGCGTCCCCCTCGCGACACCCGGCCTCTTCCCGTGTTTGCTGTGGACTCGCCCATATGATTTTTCAAAAATATTGCATCGGAACCCCTTGTAATGCTAGAATTTGTAGGATCACACCCATAGAAAACTATCAAAATTGCCTGTTTTTGTTCCTTGGCCCATAAAATCTTATTGGGCATCCCCCACCGTCGTCTGGCCACTTGGGTCTCTTCTTGGGCTTTTTATTGACCCACTCGAATGATATTTTAGGAATGTTGCACCAGAGCATCCTGCAGTGTTAGAATCCATGGGCTAACACCCACAAAAAATTGTCAAAATTGCCATTTTCCTATTCCATGGCCCATAAAATCCCACCGGGCATCCCCCACTGCTGTCGGGCCACCTAGGTCTCTTCCCTGGCTCGTTATGGACCTATTTGTATGATTTTTCAGGAATATTGTGATGGATCCCCCTGCAGCGCCAGAATCTATGGGCTAACACTCACAAAAAACTGCAAAAATTGCCTGCTTCCTGAAACTTTCCCTATAAAATCTGACCACGCATCCCTCACCGCCGCTGGGCCACCTGGACCTTTTACCGGGCTCGTTCCAGACCCACGCATATGATTTTTTGGTAATGTTGTGCTAGAGCCCCTTGCAGCGCCATAATTCGTGGGCTAAAACCTACAAAAAACTATCAAAATCACCTGTTTCCTGTTTCTTGCCCCATAAAATCCTATCAGGCATCCCCCACTGCCGTGGAGCCACCTGAGCCTCTTCTCGGGCTCGTTGCGGACCCCCTCATATGATTTTTTTGAAATGTTACGCTGGTGTAGGGATGGCAACTGGTGGGGTGGGTATGGTGTATAGTGGGTTTAAAGCTATGTAGGGTAGGATAGATGCGGGGCGGCTTGAAGTAGGTATTTTTTTAAAGTAATGAGAAGCGAGGCGGGTTGCAGATTTAAAAGGCCAAATAAGAAATTCAAGAAATGAAATTTTTCTAATTATGAAAAATCAAAGATATAAACTGTTTATATTAAGCATTGACTTCAATTTTATTTTTTTCTAAAATTTAAACTAGACATGTCCGGTAAATTATTAGTTGTTAAAATATTAATTAGAAACTTTTAATTAACGACTAAGAAAAAAGTGTTAAAATGTTAACTAAAAATAGATAATTAGTTGGTGAGATGTTAATTAGCGAAAAAATTAAATTCAATTAAAAGTGAAAGAACTTTAAAATTTAAGCGGACGAGCTTATGTGTGGTGGGTCTATGAGGGGCGGGTTGAGAATGAAAAAAATCATCATGTGGGCTGGGGCAGGGCGGGGTGGTTTAAATAATTTGCAAGTTGAGCACAACCCGCCCCATTGCCATCCTTACGCTGGAGTCCCCTACAGTGCCAAAATGCGTGGGTGAACATCTATAGAAAATCACTGAAATGCCTGTTTCATGTTCCTTGGCCCATAAAATCTCACAGGCGACCCTCGCCGCGTGGGACCACCTGGGCCTATTCCCAAGCTCTTTGCAAACCCACTCTCCTGATTTTTCAAGAATGTTGCATCGGAGCGCACTGCAGCACCATAATTGTGGACTAACACCCACAGAAATCTGTCTAAATTGCATGTTTCCTATTCCTTAGCCCATAAATTGACACCACCTGTCCCCCGCTACCGTCGGCCACTTGGGCCTCTTCTTGGGCTTATTGTGGACCCACGCATATGATTTTTTGGGAATGTTGCATCGGAGCCCCCTGCAGCGCCAGAATACGTGGGCTAACACCCATACAAAACTGCCAGAATCACCTGTATCCTGTTCCTTTGCCCATAAGATCCTACCAGGCATCCCCCACCATCACTGGGCCACCAAGGCCTCTTCATGGGCTCATTATAGACCCACTCGTATGATTTTTCAGGAAAGTTGCACTGAAGTACCCTGTAGCTCCAAAATTTGTGGGCTAACAACCACAAAAAATTTTCAAAATTGCTTATTTCCTGATCCTTAGCCCATAAAATTCTGCCAGGCATCCCTCGCCATCAGCGGCCCTCCTAGGCCTCTTCCCGAGCTCATTGGGGACCCACTCATATGACTTTTCATGAATATTATGTTGGACCGCTCTACTGCGCCATAAACCGTGGGCTAACACCCACAGAAAACTGCCAAAATCGTCTGTTTCCATTTCATTGGCCCATAAAATCATACCAAGCATTTCCCGCCATCGCTGGGCCACCTGGGCCTCTTCTTGTGCTCGTTGGGGACGCACTCGTGTGAGGTTTTAGGAATGTTGTGGCTGAGCCCCTTACAGCGCCAAAATTCATGGGCTAAAGCCCACAGAACACTATCGAAATCGCTTGTTTCATATTCCTTGTCCCATAAAATCCTACTAGGTGTCTCCCATCATCATCGTGCTGCATGGGCCTTTTCCCAGGCTTGTTTTGGACCCACACATATAATTTTTCAAGAATGTTCTGCTGGAGCCCCCTACAATGCTAGAATACTTGGGGTAACACCCATAGAAAACTGCCAAAATCGCTTGTTTCGGTTCCTTGGCCCATATATCCTACCGAGCGTCCCCCACCACTGTCGGACCACCTAGGTCTCTTCTTAGGGTCCCTATGAATGCACTCATATGATTTTTTTAGAATGTTGCACCAAAGCCCCCTGCGGCATCATAACTCGTGGGCTAACACCCATAGAAAATTGTCGAAATCGCCTGCTTCCTTTTCCTTGGCTCATAAAATTCCACCAGGCTCCCCCATCGTCGTCGGGCCACTTAGGCATCTTCCTGGGCTTATTGCTTACCTACTTGTATGAATTTTTTGAAATGTTACGGTGGAACCCCTTCCAGCGCCAAAATATTTGTGCTAACACCCACAGAAAACTACTAAAATCGCTTGTTTCCTGTTACATAGCCCATAAAATCCGACCAGGCACCCCCGGCCACCTGGGCCTCCTCTTAATCGCATTGTGGACCCATGCATATGATTTTTAGGGAATGTTCGAAGTCCCTCTGCGACGCCAGAATCTATGGGCTAATACAGGTGAAATTGTCTATTTCCTACTTCTTGGCCCATAAAATCCTACTAGGTGTCTCCCTCTGTCGCCAAGCCATCTAGGCCTCCTCCCAAGCTTGTTGTGGACACACTCGTATGAGTTTTTGACAATGCTACTCCGGATCCCCGTGCAACACCATAATCCATGGGCTCACCCCTACAAAAAACATGCAGAAATTGCCTGTTTCTGTTCCTTGGCCCATAAAATCCTACCGGGTATCGCCCACTGCCGCCGAGCCACCTAGGCCTCTCTCGAGCTCGTTGAGGAACCACTCGTATGATTTTTTGAGAATGATGCACTAGATCCCCTTGCAACATCAGAATCCGTAGCCTAACACCTATAGAAAACTACCAAATTGCCTGTTTCTTATTCCTTTGCCAATAATATCACACCAGGCGTCCCCCCTCCCTCCCCCCATGCCCCGTTGGGTTACCTAGGCCTCTTCCTGGGCTTTTTGCGGACCCACTTGTATGATCTTTTGAGAATGTTGCATCGGAGTCCTATGCAGCGCTAGAATTCGTGGACTAACACCCACAAAATGAAATCGCTTATTACTTGTTCCTTGCCCCATAAAATCCTACCAGGCATCCCCCGCTACGTCTGAGCCACCTGGGCCTCCTCCTGAGCTCATTGCAAACCTGTTCATATGATTATTTGGGTATGCTGTGCTAGATCCCCATGCAGCACCAGAATCTGTGGGCTAGCACCCACATAAAACAGCTAAAATTGCCTATTTCCTGTTCCTTGGCCCATAATATCCCACCAAGCATCCCCCGCCACCGTCGGGCCATCTAGGCCTCTTCCCGGTCTCATTATGGACTCACTCATATGATTTTTTGGGAATGTTGCATCGAACACCCCTGCAGCGCTAGAATTTGTGGGCAACAACTATAGAAAACTATTGAAAGCACCTGTTTCCTATTCCTTGGCCCATAATATCCTACCAGGTGTCCCCCGCCACTGCCGGGCTACCTGGGCCTCTTCCCCGGCTCATTGTTAACCCACGCGTATCATTTTCGTGAATATTGTGTCAGTGCCCCCTACAGCGCCAGAATCCATTGACTAACACCCCTAGAAAACTACAAAAATAGCATGTTTCTTTTTCCTTGGCCCATAAAATCACCCCAGCATCTCCCACCGCTGTCGGGCCACCAGGCCATCTTCTTAGGCTCGTTGCAAACCCACGCATATGATTTTTCAAGAATGTTGCACCGGAGCCCCCTGCAATGCCAAAATCTGTGGGGTTAACAACTAAAGAAAACTATCAAATTCATTTTTTCCTGTTCCTTGGACCATAAAATACCACCAGGTGTCCCCCACCATCGCCAGACCACCTAGGCCTCGTCTTGGGCTCTTTGTTGTCCCACTCATATGATTGTTTGGGAATGTTGCGCCGGAGCCCCCTGCAACGCCAGAATCCATGGGCTAAAACCCACAGAAAACTGTCAAAACTGCCTGTTTCCTGTTCCTTTCCCCATAAAATCCTATCAGGCATCCCCCGCTGTCGCCGAGCCATCTTGGCCTCCTCACAGGCTCATTGCAGGACCGCTAGGATGATTTTTCAGGAATGTTGCATAGGAACCCCCTGCAGCGTAGGAATCCATGAGGTAACACCCACAATAAATAGCTAAAACTACTTGTTTCCTAATCCTTGGCTCATAAAATCCCACCATGTATCCAATGCCTCCGCTGGCCTATTTGGGCCTCTTCCCGGGCTCTTTGTTGACCTACTCATATAATTTTTTTGGAATATTGCATCATAGCCCCTGTAGTACCAGAATTCATGGGCTAACGCCCACAGAAAACTGTCAAAATCTCATGTTTCCTATTCCTTGTCCCATAATATCCCACCATGCATCCCCCCACCACCGGGCCACTTGGGCTTTTTCGTAGGCTCGTTGTGGACCTATGCACATGATTTTTTGAGAATGTTGTGTTGGTGCTCCCTACAGCGCCATACACATATAGACAACTGCCAAAATCGCCTGTTTCTTGTTCAATGACCCATAAAATCCTACTAGGCGTCCCCCGTTACCGTCGGACCACATGGCCCTCTTCTTGGGCATGTTGTGGACCTATGCATATGATTTTTCAAGAATGTTGCACCGGAGCCCCATGCAGCACCAAAATCCATGGGCTAATACCCACAGAAAACTATCGAAATAGCTTGTTTCCTATTTCATTGCCCATAAAATTCCACCAGGTGTCCCCCACTGCCGCCAGGCCACCTTGTCCTCTTCTTGGGATAGTTGTAGAACCACTCATATGATTTTCGGGAATGTTGCACCGGAGCCCCCTGTAGCGTAAGAATCCATGGGCTAACACCAACAGAAAACTGCCAAATCACCTATTTTTGATTCCTTAGCCCATAAAATCCCACAAGGAGTACCCTGCTCCGGCCGGGCCACGAAGTCCTCTTCCTGGGCTCGGCAGACCCACTCATATGATTTTTCTTCGAAGCCCCCTACAATGCCAGAATCAGTGGGCTAACACCCACGAAAAACTGTTGAAATCACCAGTTTTCCTTTTTCTTGGCCCATAAATCCCACCAGGAGTCCCCCACCACCATGGGGCCACCTGGGCCTCTTTCTGGCTTCGTTGCAGACTAACTTGTATGATTTTTTAGGAATGTTGCATCAGAACCCCCGGTAGCGCCAGAATCCGTGGGCTAACACCTACATAAAACTGCTAAAATCGCCTATTTCTTGTTCTTTGGCCCATATAATCCCACTAGGCGTCCCCCGCTGCTGAACCACCTTGCTCTCTTCTTGGGCTCATTGCAAGCCCAGGCGTATGGTTTTTCGGGAATGTTGCGCCAAAGCCCCCTACAGTGCCAAAATCCATGGGCTAATACCTACAGAAAACTGCCAAAATCACATGTTTCTTGTTTCTTGGCCTATTAAATCCCGCAAGGAGTCCCCCCCATCACCGTCGGGCCACCTGGGCCCCTTTTGGGCTCATTGCAGACCCACTCGTATGATTTTATAGGAATGTTGCGCCGGAGCCTCCCGCAGCGCTAGAATCTGTTATCTAACACCACAGAAAACTATCGAAATAGCTTGTTTGCAATTACTTGGCCCATAAAATCCTACAATCCATCCCCCACAGCCTCCAGGCCACCTAGGCCTCTTCATGGGCTCGTTGTGAACCCACAAAAAGCTGTTGAAATCGCATGTTTCCTGTTCCTTGGCCTATAAAATCACACCAGGCATCCCTCGTCGCCCCGGGGACTCCTAGGCATCTTCCCGAGGTCATTGCAGACCCACTCATACGATTTTTCATGAATGTTACACTGGATCCCCCTGCAGCGCCAGAATCCGTGGCACAACATCCACAGAAAACTACCAAATTGCCTATTTCCATTTTTTTGGCGCATAAAATCCTACCAAGCATCCCCCGCCACCACTGGGCCTCTTTTTGCATTCGTTATAGACCTATTCATATAATATTTTGTGGATGTTGCGGTAGGGCCCCCTACAGTGCCAGAATGCATGGGCTAACACCCACAGCATATTTTCGAAATCGCATGTTTCCTATTCCTTGGCTCATAAAATCCTATTAGGTGTCCCCCACCATCGTCGCACCACCTAGCCTCTTCCCAGGAATGCTTTGGACCCACTTGTATGATTTTTCATGAATGTTACGCTAGAGACCACTGCAACACCAGAATTCATGGGCTAACACCCATAGAAAACTGCTGAAATTGCTTGCTTCTGTTCTTTGACCCATAAAATCCTACCGGGCGTCCCTGGTCGCCGTCGTACCCCCTGGGCGTCTTTTCGGGCTTCTTGCAGACCTACTTGTATGATATTTTGGGAATATTGCACTAGATCTCCTTGCAGTGTCAGAATACACAGGCTAACATCCACAGAAAATTCCCTTAATCACTTGTTTTCTGTTTCTTGGCCCATAAAATCCCACCAGACGTCTCCCTCTACCTCAGTACACATGGCCTCTTCCTGGACTTGTTGCGGATCCACTCGTATGATTTTTCGGGAATTTATTCGAAAACCCCTGCAGCTCCACAATCCATAGGATAACACCCATAGAAAACTGTTGAAATTGTTTGTTTCTTATTCCTTAGCCCAGAAAATCCTACCATGCGTCCGCCATTGCCGCCAACCCATCTGGGTCTCATCCCAAGCTTGTTGTAGACACACTCTTATGCTTTTCTCTGGAGCTTGGTGACAACAGCTGAATATCCTGTACTCCTACTGGGAAGATCTACTAGCACCTGTACCTGCAGCATGAAATACAGGTCCCCCATAAGGTACGTCAGTACGAGATAATGTACTGAGTATGTAAGGTAGGATATACTGTATATCAAGTAACAACTCAAATGAAACTGT
>JAOTQR010039815.1:0-15447 GCA_025774065.1 Solanum ossicruentum | reverse complement strand
GAGACAATTTCTATAAATCTTTCTAGCAACAATAGATGCACCAATAGGAGTAGACACCTCACAAGACACACAAAACAATTCGAGCTCAACATAGAACTTTTTGGCAAAAAGGAGTAACAAAAGAAAGTGTGGCACCCGGATCAAGCAATGCATACACATCAAAATCAAAGACTTTTAACATACCGGTGATGACATTGGGAACTTCCTTAACCCCTTGCCTCCCTTGGAGTGCATAAAATCGATTGTGCCTTGGGGCACCACCTTGTTGACCACCTCTCTCCAAAGGAACCACATTTGCACCTTGTGGACCAACCTCCTTACCCTTGTTGCGGTTATGAGGACAATCAATCTTTTTGTCACCCACTTTCCCACATCTATAACATGCATTTGTGTCTTCTAAACATGGGCCCCCATGACCCCTACCACATTTTGAGCACACATTATTATGAACTACACCACCAACACCTTGGGCCCTTGGAAAGTCATTGGCCAACCCCCTATTAGAAGCATGAGAAGACCCTTGGCCTTGATGGAAGCCACCCTTTTGACTTTGGAACTTTCCCTCAAAATAGGTCCTCTTGGCCTCATTACTCCTCTTCCTCAGTTTTTCCTCCTCAATTTGTTCGGCGTAGGTCATCAAACGAGAAAAATCTATGTCACTAATCAACATAGCGGACTGGCATTCCTCACTCACCAAATCCATCACGAACTTGTTCATTCTAGACTTTGGGTCGGCACCAAGTGGGGAGCATATTTAGAAAGTTTGTTGAACTTAAGGGCATACTCCCTCACTCATAACCTTTGTTTCAAATTCATAAACTCTACCATCTTGGCCTCCCTAAGCTCAAGAGGGAAGAATCGATTAAGAAAAGTTGTCTTGAACTCCTTCCAAAGCACCACATTATTGATTCCCTTCTCCTCCTTCCATTGGTTAAACCATGTTTGGGATACCCTTTTGAGTTGGTAGGCCGCCAACTCTGCTTTCTCTTCCGATCTAACACCGATGATAGCTAATATCTTATATACCTCATCAATGAACTCTTGAGGGTCCTCATCTACCTTAGACCCATAGAATTCCGGTGGGTTCATCCTCATGAAGCCTCACCCTAGATCTCGGGGTAGGAGCATGAGCCCTTTGATTGACTTGATTGGCCATAGCTTGGGCTAACAAAGTGAGAGCACCCCGGAGCTCACCATGAGCCGGTTGTTCCTCGGGAATGAGGGCTCTCCTTCCTCTTGTATTAGGTATGATCTAAACATAACAAAGAACATTCGTTAGAGAGAAAACTCACCTAACTTTTATAGCACGATATAGATCAAGAAGAAGGGAAACATTTCCTAAAATGACTCATAGCCTCCTACTCATAATTGTGGTGCAAAACACGACCATGAATAGGATTCTACTCGACGCAGTGTGTTGGATGCCGAGGACGATTAACAACATAGTGCTCTGATACCAAGTTTGTCACGACCCAAGCCTAGGGCCTAGACGTGACACGACGCATGGGGAAGTCGAAGGGACCCCAAGCAAGTCTCCTAACATATCATTACACATCATTGATCGCGGAAGCAATTAAACAACATAATTAGATTAGAAATAAGGGCAAAGGGGCTAAAGGAAACTCTCATAACATAAACATCAAAGCAAGATAGGCAAGGATCAATACATAACATGTCCAACAACGCCTCTAAAATTTGGATAGGAGTGAGGGTCAAGAAAAGCAATCGGGCTCACCCTCATAGTCAATACATACATTAAAGAAAGATAGTTTTAGAACATAGCATGAGATCATGGACATTGTCCTCGGAATGGAGGACTCACCAACTAGCTTGAGAGAAATCGTACTAGCCACGTGGAGGAAGATGCTCAAGTGAGGCTCCGGTTCCTACATGGTGACATCATGTAGACAAGAGTATGCATTAGTACGTTTGAATGTACTAAGTATGTAGGGTGCAATGCAACAAGAGATGAGCAACATAATCAAAATGCATAACATAGACAATGAATAAGCATGTAGCAATATGACATGCATGGAAGATGCTTGAAGTAAATTATGCTTACATAGAACATAATAAATGTGCAAGAAAAGACCATCATTATAGAATTCATAGTCTATTGAGGTACCAACCCCTCGATTGGTTGGTGGATCGTCTCACCCTACCATCTATAGTGATTGAGGTACCAACCTCTCAATTGGTTGGTGGAGCATCTCACCCTACCAACCATGGTGATTGAGGTACCAACCTTTCAACCCAATTATCAAGGTACAAACCCCTCGACATGGTTATCAAGGTATAAACCCCTCGACATGGTTATCAACGCACAAACCCCTCGACATGGTTACTCGGGCTTACACCCCCATTCCCCCCTCCCCCCCGAGCGGGGCATGGTCAATTCCCAACACGATATAGGAGAATATCATATACGTACATTCCTTTAATCATCATAAAGTCATTCAACTCATAAGACATGCACTGGACCTTCTATTCCTAAAGAAATCATAATCGGATATTTTATCAAACACTTAGCGGGTGTGTAGTGCTAGTGTAAAACCATGCAATTTAGGGATGAAATTATGCAAGAAAATTCAATATAAAATCATCCATCAATACTTGGTAACACCCTTAAGCATTATACGTCAAAGCCCTTCATCAAATCCCACAATAGGTCTTAGGTTCGTAGCTCAAAACATGCTAAAACAGTCAATTTCATGAAACCCCAACATAGTTCATAGTCTAATTTATAATAAGTAAGACCCATATGTAAATCAACTTGAATACATGCAATCTATGTAAAAAGGGAGCTTGGGCACCATGAACGAAAGAACCAATGGTTGAAACCCACGTACCTTGACTTTGGAGAATTCTTGATGAAGATTGAAAATAGAGACTTGAAGCTTGAGTGAATTCCTTAAGATCCGGAAGAGATTTGGACACTTGAATTTTGAGAGAAATATTAGTCTAAGGGTTTGAGAGAGTATTGAGGAATGTCTTGTATGATATGAAGGCAAAATATGGGTAAGTATAGGTGTTTTTACGCATGGGAGGACTTAGGCCCAAGACCCAAAAGCCTTGGACCGAGATAAAAATCACTGGCAACAAAATACACAGGTCTGAGTCTGATCTGCGATGCGGACCAATCGCGAAGACACTTTTTATATAAGTACGCGACGGCTGTGCGTCAGGGCACTGTCGTGGATCGATTCGGGAAATCAAAATTTTAGGAAAGTGAAATTGTGATTCATTTGCTCTAAAATCTGGGTTAAACCTATTTCCCACTTAATTTGATCCCCTGATCAAGAAGATGAAATTAAATTTTTGATATCACACACGAATTTTGAGATATATGGGAATTACGATTCTGGACACTTCCGAGACACATTTTTGGGCACTTTTTGGGGTCGTTTCATTTTAGTTGTCTTTCAAATTGACAAACATTACTTTTCTTTTTTGTTCTTTTGGATGATGGTTTAATGTTGAACTTTTACTTTTATTTTATGCGATTTTGAATGGTGGTTTGATGTTGAACTTTTATATTATTATATTTTTAGTTAATTATATAATATGTTAGTGTTGAATTCTTGTTGTTGAAAACAGATATAAAAATTGCTAAAAACAAAAATTAGCTAGTACATAGCCTTTGACAACACTTTTCAATTGCTTAAAAATATTTTAGCAAGTAGGATGTTTGATTTAGCAATTATTATAATTGCTAAAAAGATATTAGCAAGTTGGTATTCTTACACAACAATTGCTTAAAAATTTATTAGCAAATAGACCAATTTATTAGCAAGTGGATAACTTCCAACAATAATTGTGTGCATTTGCTTAAAAATATCTTAGCAAGTAGGATGTTTGATTTAACAATTATTTTAGTTGTTGAACAAAATTCTCAGCAAGTGAGTTGTCTGATTTAGTAATTATTGAAATTATTTTTAGCAAATTATTGTGTAATTTGATTGTTATTTATTGTCTAAATCATATTGAATGATAAATAAAGTAATTTTGATAAACAAAATCGCCACCAAACTCAACTATAAGTATCATAATGTATCAAAATTATATTATTTATCACTAGTAAAGTAATCAGCGGTTTGCACAATTATGAGAGCTAAATTATTTCTATTAGTTGTTATAAAAAAATTATATTATTCATGAACTATTACAACTGATAGATAGTTTATCATAAGAGGAAGAATAAATTTACGATGAGACCTTGTATGCATTTAGTGTTTCTATACCTCCTTGTGACCGTAAGATTTTGAACTTAAAAGCAAACAAATGTAATGATTGAGCTCCGAATAAATAATTAAAACCTTATTAAATACAGACAAATGAGATCTTTGTACAAAAAGAAATCGGTGAATATTTCAAATTAGAACTATAGAGAGAGAACTTTTCAAAATAAAATTCGAATATTATAGTGTATAAGGTAAATGTAGTCTTTAAACACTTTTCAAGTGGAACTCAAAATGTCAAATACAGAACCTCTAGCTTAATCTAAACAAACAGTCCATCCTGTCCTAAAACCAATGCAGGAAGGTTCCTTTGACGATGGACAATAAATACAAAATTTATCAATTACATAACGATTGTTTAACCCTTCAAATAGAATTTTTTTAAGATATACTGTGTAGTCATAAGAGAAAAATTCAATGGAAAGTAGAGTAATACACATATTATACCTTTCAAATTCTAAGAAATGAAGACACCTATAAATAACTATGAAATAGACAAATATTCTTCCTATTACTAATGAAGCTTTAAGGATTTTTCTTCACATGAATCATTTCAGTTTCGCTTTTGTTTGGTCCAAATTCAACAATCACAATTTAAGTCTTTTAATCATAGTACTATCCATAGGAAAGGAACATCATCAACAGTAATGTCGGTCCCAAAAATTTAGTGGAAAGTAACGGAACATGTAGATTATTATAAATTAGATCATATAGATAAAATGTTAATCCTATATTGATAGGACATACTTTTGGCATTGTTGTTGATGGAGAAAAACTTTTTATTATATCATGAGCTGAAAGACATAGAAGTAGCATGGTTCAAAAGAAGAGAAAGACGCTATGTTCAGATGATCAAAATCTTAAAAAATATTTTTTAGTTCAAAATCATTTATACTACTCACAAAAAGTGTGTAGTACTTCGTTCCCAAATTGTATGTTGTAGGTAGGTTATCAAATTCATTAACTAATTAATTCAATTTAAAGTTCTTACAATGTATAACCACCAAATGGAATCGTTAAAATTACGCATCAACTAATGATACAGGTAAACATATATTTAAGTATAACTAATTTTAGTCTAACTATCAACTAATAAAAAAGAATCAAAATAGGTACAAATCTGAGTTGAATGTTGTCTGAGATGAATAATAGTATTTTCATATTCTCATTTCAAATTTCCCTATAAATTGTATCTAAGGAGCCTTCAACCAATTTAATGGTATCCACAAAATGAATGCCGTTATTAGTTGCTCAAAATTCAAGAGCAATAGACACTGCATGACTCTTCTTTTGACGTAGATGAAAATTCTCGTATATTCATGTTGTCAATATTCAACAGCCCTAACTTGGTCTTACATGAGAAAACATCACCTTGACCTCACTATACATTTATAGAAAAATGAAAAATGTGACACTCAATTAAGAAAGCGCATACTAAATGAGTCATAGTCAATACAATTGCATTTTAGTGAACACACACTATCTATACTATAATGTGAAGATCAGGATTAATGTCGTACCTGGTTGTTTTAAAAAAAAATTCAAATGTAAAATATATCAATTAAAAAGATCAAATTGCTCATTTGGCAATTTGTAAGCAACATCCATGGAGAATATATATAGTAATTATCTATTAGATGACTCTATTCTTCTTTTAAGGAGTCATAATGTGGATAAAGTTGTTGAAACATGTTCCTCCAAGTCTTTTGCGCAAAGTTATCAAAATATGTGTAGGAGGATAATTTATGGTCAGGAGGATAATTTATGGTCATGAGAAAAAATGATGGAAATATAATAAGTATCGGAGTCAGGACAACTGAAATAATGCTTTCAGAGTCTTTCCTCTAAACACAACGATTAGAATCAAATTATTTGAAATGGTAAAGTATTTGCAGGTGCTCGACATTCCAATGTAAGGTCAAGCAGAAGTAAAAGGAAATAATAAATAAATAAATAGACTTAACAACAAATATATTATTATGATTATTCCAATGTAAGATCAAACAGAAGTAAAATGAAATAATAAATAAATAAATAAATAAATAAGCTTTAACAACAAATATGTTATTATGATTGAGTGTGCTGAAAAAGTTAGATCTACACTAAACAATAACGCTATTCAAAATCAATTTGATTTGAATCCCACAAAGAAACACAATATTAAAAAAATAGTAATAATAATTGCTAAATCAAAGATCCTACTTGTTAAGATATCTTTAAGCAACTGAAGTAATTGCTGTTGAAGGCTATTTACTCGCTATTTTTTTTTTATCTTGTAGCAATTGTTATATCAATTTTCAATGAGAAAGATTCAACACTAACATATTATATAATTAACTAAAAATATAATAACATAAAAGTTCAACATCAAACCACCATTTAAAAAACATAAAAGAAAAGTAAAAGTTCAACATCAAATCACCATTCAAAAAAACATAAAAGAAAAGTAGTGTTTGTCTGTTAACTTGAGAGATAACTACAACCCACGAAAATTTTCAATAACCCATCCTACTATTGGAGTTCTTTGAAGTGTCAATTGCCCTTTTTTGACACTTGATAGTGCCTTAGAACTATGTCTTTTTTTCCTTTGTACACCAATAGGAGTGTAAGGATCTGAGATTCTCAAAGACGGATTGATGCCTCTTTTGAATATCAGTGTCATAATGTGTGTATCTAGAGTCCCCACCTTGACAATCAACCAATTCATTTGTTCAGACACATTTTTACATCTTCAGATACACTAGCTAACAAAGTACCGTGGAGATACCAACACCAATAGTCGAATTTTTTCCCTTGGTGTAGGAAATCTCTAAAGGACGTCGAATAGTCGCAATAACCGAAAAAATAGTACCACCACCAACACCAGCACCTTCACCAACGGTTGCACCACCAACATCACCACTTATATAAAAATAATTTTTGAATGTTGTTGCATCATCATTCGCAACACTAGTAATTACTTCGTTAATAGCCCTCGAAGCATCAAAATCCCTTTCAACCACAGACAAATCTCTTTTAATAGCTGATTTTCTAACCAAATTCTCTCGAAGCTTTTCAAGCTTGAGATTTATCTTATCCTCTTCCAATGAAACAAATTCATAAATAAATTTCATCTCCATCTTAATGGTTGAAGGAGCTATTCATGGGTACACAATCTGTTCATAAAAAAATTAATGTTAGGGTATAAAGTATGAACAATATCCAACAAGTGTGATAATTACACTAATTATTCTGTTTAACATCAGTAATTGTTGTAGCTGTTTTAGCAACTGGTATGATAGCTATGACAATTGTTGAGGATAGACATAACAATTGCTGAACTATCTCAGTAACTGTTGTGACAACTATAATAATTGTTAAGACTAGACACAACAATTGCTGAGCCTAGACATAGGCTAGCCAAATAATTAAGTGTGATAATTGCACTAATTATTCTATTTAACATATTCAAGCAACTGCTAGGATAGCTATAACAATTGCTGAGAATAGGCATAACAATTGCAAAAATTATTCCAGCAACTGTTGTGACAGCTGCAATAATTGTTAAGACTAGGCACAACAACTCTTGAGACTAGACACTGGCTAGCCCAATAATTGTTGAATATAATACAACAATTACTTAGACTAGCACAACAATATAAAATGAAAATGAGAAGTCTTATCGAGTCGGACGGGGAATCAAACAAATCATCAATTTTAACAGAATTATTTTTCTTTGCATTCAGCCATCTAAGAATTCTCGGACAAGTTTCTGATAAATTTTTAAACCGACTCTGAAGATGGGGAATAATTTCAAATGCCCAAATCTATATAAAATAATATTATCACAGATTAAAATAATGAACCAAACATTAATAAAGATGAAATATAAGTGAACAAAGTTTATCGTGAAAGCCTAAGGAAAGCCAAAAAGATTGGTTGCTTTCTCTGTTTGGTTCAATTCCTTCAAAAGATATTCAATGGTGAATGTGAAGCTCTCCTGGCCCCATGAATGGACACGAAATGCTTTACGATCGGTGCAAAGCTCAATCCAATCAATAGTAATTCGACTTCAAGGAGAGGGTGATTGCTAAGGAAGCTCGTAAGAGGGGGACTGATAAGGAGACTCGACCTAAACTATTCAACTGAAGGCCCTCACGCCCTATAACCTAAGCAATCGTCGACTTGAACTCCAAGGCATGCCACCCAATAAGGCCGATTTGCCTGGGATCTACGATCTACCGACGCTGAGGTGCGAAAGCATGGGGAGGCGGACGTTCCATTTCAGACTCTTTCCTAAGGAAAGTCGAGGGAAGTCTGTGATCTCCACTTTGAGGTCCTTCCGGCTGGACGACTGGAACATCCTGAACGCCACTTGACTTCAATAAAAGTAATTCATTACACTTTAAAGCAATAAATTCAACTTCACTTTAACGCGTAATGAATTAGACTTTTGAATTCCACTTTAAAGTAATGAATTCAACTTCACGCAATTAGACTTGAAAGAAAGTATTTCACTGAGCCAAAGACTAAAATCCTCGTTGGACGAAAAAAAGGAAGGCGAAAGCCTATCTATAACTAGGGACCGCCAACCCAGACTTTGATCAACAATAGGCCAACTGCTGATTCTGGTAGTGAAAAGAAAGCCCATACCTAACTCGCTATGCTTTTGTGGTTTGATCGTGTGCACAAAGAATGCTATGCATGAACAAAAGTTAGCACAAACTTCTTGCAACCTCTTCGGCGTTTAGAAGCGCAATCACATCCTTCTTTTTGGAACTTTTTTCGGTGAACTTACACAATTTCTTGCTCTTTTCAACAATCTGAGAACTCTTGGATGACTTCTCCAACCGAGCAGCAACACTAAGAATATGATGATAGTTTAAGTCTGACTTGATTGCAAATTTTTTCATGCCGAAACAAACTGGCATGCCACAATAATTGATCCAAATTGCATTTTTTTATCACTAATAATCCTTCACCGAAGAAATTGATATACTAAGCTCATAGGAAATCGTAAAACTTTTTTCTCAAATATGTCTAAATACTTTCCAAATATACTAGATCGAAAATATCTTTTCAAATTTTGTGCGACCAGAACCTTTCTAAAATCAACAAAAGATTTTTTCAAACCCGATCAACTGACAATATCACCATTTAAATCACGATTGTGATTGTCAAAGAATGTCTGCAAACCATAGTTCTGAAATTTAATGTTTTTAACATCAACATCTGTTGAAGGACCGTTAGGAGGGAAATCAGTAGTGGAAGCAGAAGGGACATACTGATCATGACACAATTTTGTTCCGATTTCACTCATCAAAACATTGTCTGTTTTGCTTGCTTGTTTTGAAGTTGAATCAGCTTTATCATATACATTTTCTTCTTTTTCTTCTTCTTGTTTTGAAGAACAACCAGCTTTATCCCTTGGCAATTGTTGTTGAGCCTCGAACCCCTCATTTGTTTGTCTAGAACTTGAGGCTGCCTCCTCTTCATCCACCATTGTGGCATCAACATGTAAAGTAAGATGCTTGTGCTTTCGCTACTGTTTCTGCTTCTATTTGGGATTGTGTATTAGGTCTTCTATATTTACGAAGAGGTTTGCTTGAAGTAGTTTTTCTATTTGTTCGAGCCATTTTATCTACACAGATGAAATAAAACTCAATTAGCATAACTAATTCTTCAATAAAATATAAAAACAAACTACAGTAAATTAGTTCATATTTTTTTAAAAAGAATGGGTGAATAGCTACATCAATTTAAAGCGTTTATACAAGAATAACTTAAGCAGATGCATTAATAATTGAAGTTATTGCAACAACTTAAGGTAGCAATTTAAAAAATTAAAAGTATAACTGTTTAAGCAGTTGCTAAGAGGTGCTTAGTAGTTGCTTAGTGAATTACTTAAGTTGCTGCAATAACTTGTTGCAGCAACTTGTTATAGCAAAGGTTGCAACTCAAGGAATCTAACTACATTAACTTAAGCAGTTGTTGAATCAATTTGAGCAGTTGCTTAATCAATTACTTAAGTTACTACAACTTTAGGTTGCAAGTTTAACAGTTGTTTTATCAAGTACTTAAATTATTGAAATTTATCAAGCAACTAAATGATTTTTTCTGTAACAACTGAGAGAGTAATTGCAACAGGGTACCTTATCTATTGAAAATACTTAAAACAAACTTTGAAATTGTTGTAGCAAATGGACACTTTTTTCTACTATTTTGTTCGTTAAGGTCAGTCAATTTTCATTCATCATTGTCACACCACCATCACGGTAATGAATATGATATTATTAGGGTTAAAAAAAAAGGAGAACAATCTATGAAATATTTGAAGAAAGAAACAAAAACAAACAATAAACATAGTTATACATATTCTTCTTTTTCTTTTTACATTATGAAAACTCAAGAACCCTAACAATGGAGAAATATTTTCTCTTTTACCTTTGTTTGTCACAATGAAAATGACGACAACAAGAGACAGAGACAAAGGTGACGACAAAGAGCAAAACACAGGACGAACTAAGGAGACGAATGAACTACTTGCTGGACTAAGAAGATGGAAAGAAGTTTTGCTGGAGTATACTCTTGAAAAAGGAGAAAGAAATGATTATTTTTTACTTGGAAAGGAAAGAGGAAAATGAATGACTTGAAAGTACAATGGTGGGTATCACAAGAAAAAAGATTAAAACTTTTAAAAATTATAAATCAACACTTATTTAACTTAATGTCTTGATTAGTAGAATATTTGATTTGCCTTTGAGCAACTTGTCACCTTTAGTTAATTGCAAATATTTTTGTCATCCCTCTCAAATTTCCCATATTCTTATTGGTTTAGTTTATGAACTCATGTTATTTTGATAAATTATAAAATAAAAGGCTGCATACTTAAATAACTCTTTTTTGGAGAAATTATTTTTGAACTTTTATAAATTGTGAATTCTTTTTTTATATATCTAATTTTTCGATCGAGGAGGTCCGGGCAAGCTATTGTTTTGATTTCAACTGATGTAGGAGTTGTGACTTTGGTCTTTGGAGCTATTACAGAATATAAGATCTTATTTAAGTTTTCAATCCTTTTTTTTTTCTCAGTTTTCCTTGATGCGATTTTATTTTGCTTCTTGGCTTTGTGATGCATTTATTTTGTTCATCATTAATTAGTTTTCAGTTCCGCGTGACTATGAATTTCTTTTAGCTTTTCTTTACGTGATTTTGTTTTGTTTTGTGGCTTTGTGATGCATTTATTTTATTTCTCATTAATCAGTTGTTATTTTTGCTTGGAAAGTTAGAGACATTCATATTTTGAATTTATGTTTCTGGAGCCTCTGCATTTAATTTTAAAGATTTTTTTGTTAGCTTTCGTATGAAGTTATATTATTTTAATCTTAATAACATGCTCATAATTTTGAGTTTAGTTATTTTCTAAGAATATATCAAGAATTTGGACTCATTAATGATGCAATTTTGCGTTGTTATTGTTATGCTTCTTCTTGTGGGGATGAGTTGCTAATTAAGTTTGAAGATGCATATCTAATAAAATTGACGAATGTTTCAAGGGAGAACCATTAAGTTTAGAATTATTCAGTAACTAAAACCACTTGAGATATATACAGCTGATGACTTGCTTGTGATTTGTCGTAAGCGTTTTATATTTTTAGTTTTTTTTTTATCGAAGATAAATGTTTATGCGTCTCATTTTATATAATACCCTTTCTTTTTTAGTAAGTCACTTAAAAAAATGTCTAACTTTAAAAATTTTCTTTTACCCTTCATAAAATGATTTACAACCATATAAATATTTAAGAATTATTTTAGAATACAATTTCACAAGTCTTTTTTTTCTTAAAAACCATGTCAAAACAAGCGGCGCCCTTAAAATAAAATGGAGGGAGTAAATATACATTCACGTGCTCTAATTAAAGTATGATAGTATCCTTTTGAAGAAACAAAGGAGCATATATATATACCCAGTGAAATTCCACATGTGGGGTCTGGGGAGGGTAGAATGTACACACCTTACCACTATCTCATAGAAGTAGAGAGACTGTTTCCTGTCTCAAAACCCATAAGCAGAAATAACTAAATATGACAAAAAAAAAGGGAAGGGGAAGGAAATAGAAAGAACGACTAATAATAAATAGCACATGACAGTATGTAAATATGATTAAACAAACATATAAGACGACAGATAATGAGAACACAAGTCCTCCACTTAACCCTACTATACCCCAAGACCATGCATCCACCTAACCCTACCAATCAACCTGCTATCCTAATTCGCGACTTCCACTTCTTTCTATCTAAGGTCATGTCCTCAGTGAGATCAAGTTCCGCTATATCATGTCTAATCACCTCCCCCCAGTACTTTTTCGGTCTACCTCTACCCCTCCATGTAGCTCCCAAAATCAACCTCTCGCGCCTCCTAACAGGAGCATCGGTACTCCTTCTCTGCACATGTTCAAACTAGTGCAGTCTTGCTTCCCTCATCTTTTCGACCACCGGGTCACCTCTAGCTTCTCCCGAATAGTCTTATTCCTAACCTTGTCACTTCTGGTGTAGCCACACATCCATCTCAGCATCCTCATCTCTGCGACATGCATCTTCTGAACATGTGCATTTTTAATTGGCCAACACTCCACCCCATACAGTAACGGTGGTCTAACCATCATTCTATAAAACTTACCTTTGAATTTAGATGGTATCTTCTTGTCACACAATACTCCAGAAGCAAGCCTCCATTCATGCTTCCCCAATCACATCATCATCGATATCGCCACTACTTTGGATGATAGACCCCAGAGACTTAAAGTTTTCCTTTTTGGGGATAGATTGAGTGGCAAGCCTCACTTCAAAGTTTGCTTCATCCCTCTCAACACTGAATTTGCACTCCAAGTACTCAGTTTTGGTCCTGTTCAATTTGAATCCTTTAGATTCCAAGGCGTGTCTGCAGTCCTTCAACCTATCATTAACTTTAGTCTGAGTCTCATCAGTCTGTACTATGTAATCTGCAAATAGCATACACTATGGTACCTCATCCTGGATAGATCGCGTCAGCTTATCCACCACATATATATATATATATATATATATATATATGGTGAGAAAATTGATCTCCCATGGTCTTTTACTTTTATCTTTTCTACTTTTTTATGAATTATGGCTTGGATTTTCTCTTTCTAGAAAAAAAGATATTTTCCTTTGGTCATGAAAATTGTAATTATGTAAAAAAGAAAAAAAATTCAAAGTGAACAGTGGTATTTAAAAATTAAAATTTTCTTTGATCATAAATTCAAGTTGAGATAATTTTCAACGATTTCAAATGATAACAACTTTTAAGAATGAATTTTTTAACTTACTAAATTTACATAGTTATTAGTTTAGAATGTGCTTTGCATGTATATGCTACGATAATGTAAAAATTATATCTAAATAGTACTTGTCATTAATAAATATAATATTCATATAAATAAAATTAAATAAGTGCTATTAATTTGAAACAATAACTTAATCAATTATGTATAGGCGAAAACAAGAAAATCAGTTCAATTACTTATAATATAGATCTATTAATAATTTATTAATCCACAAAGTAATAATTTGGAGTTGAATGGTTAGGAGTTAAATAATTAATTGTGAACAAGACTTCTAAATATAATAGGAGTAGTTTGATATTTCCAACGTAATTTTAATTACTCTTTTTTTCTTTTTTAAATTTGAATATTACATTCTTTTATTAACAAAATATTTGATAAATTATATTATTTTCAAAGGCTTAAATATTAAAAAATATAATAGTGAGAAGACGATTTTGTTTAAAGAAAGATTTTTTAATGAAGGACAAAAAGTTCAAATAATATTTTTAAGGACCTTCCCGCTTTTAATATAGTAGTGTATGTGCTTTGCACGTGTGTACTGCATCAATTATAAAAAGTGTATAAAAGTAAATAAATTATTACGTGTATAATTTATATCATTGAGTGCACAATTATAAATAATTATGTAAAATTAAAGTAAATAAATTATTACGTGTATAATTTATATCATTGAGTACACAATTATAAATAATTATGTAAATATTACTATTTCATATCATCAGATTTATAAATGTCATTCTTTTATTCCTATTGCATGATGCAAATCAACTTTATTCTATTTGACAATAATAGTAGACAAAATAATTGAATGTATTTCTGATTTTATATATGTCTTTTTTCTCTCATTTGGTGTCCCATGTCAGCATTGGAGCTCTGACTAAATTTGAATCACACACTTTAAGTCCTATTTAGGGGTAGAGTCCCCAACAAGATTTATTCCAAACTCATGGATCGAAAGAAAGGCCTCTGATTAAGAATGGAGCAGTCTCGTTACTACACCAACAATTCATATATGTTGATAATTTTATGTTATTATAGTGTTCAAGGAAAATAATATTTTAGTTTATCATTGATTCAAATTAATATCCATCCCCTATGTCACGACCCAAAAATGGACGTGTTGACAGTTGTTTAATCCCACCATAACAAGTCAGTCTTAACCCAAAGATAAATAGAAATAACGTGCAGAAGTAACTAAATAGGGTAGATAACTAAAACGAGAACCAAAATTGATCATACACGCTCGAAACATGTCCCTCAACACCTGAATAGTCCGCTCAGATTGTCCACCTGTCTGAGGGTGAAAGGATGAGATCATATCCAGCTAAGTACCTAGACCATGCTGCAACACCCTCTAAAAATGTGAAGAGAAGAGTGAACCTCGATCATAAAAGATAGTGTTAGACCTCGTATTTTTTTTAAATTAAGGATAATTATACAATTGGGAAACTTTTGTTGTGGACGTTGGGTAATTTGAACTTAAGTATATTTCTGGTACATGATTAGAGTATCGAGTGAATTTGGTGTACATAATTAAGTTTGAGTCGGAAGTCCTTGATTGGATCAAAATAGAAAAGTTTGGGTCCTCCATCTCGCCTGGCACGGAGTGCCCCAACATCAGCTCCAGGTAGGAGACTAGATCGTACTAGCCAGGCAGCACCAGGTTCCAGCAGACAGCAGCAGGCTACTATACCCCAGTGTCCTATTTGTGAGAAACAACATCTGGGGGATTGCTTCCGCAGTACTGGTGCATGTTTTGCTTGCGGCAGAAAGGGCCACCAGATGAGGAATTGTCCTTATAGAGTTGGTATTGAAGGGTCGGTTCAGTCACCTGGTACAGTAGGGGCATCTTCTTC
>JAOTQR010039794.1:0-15449 GCA_025774065.1 Solanum ossicruentum | reverse complement strand
ATAAATTTTATCCGCCAAATTCACTTAATTCCCTACTCCCGCACCTCAAACGGATTAAATTTAAGACATACATCAATCCCAACAATTTATCCCAATTAATAATTATCCTTAAGAATTTTTCGGGGTTTAACACATTCTTGTTGGGGTTGATCTCCTTATGATTACTCTTCTCTTGTATGTTTCTTTGACATTCGGGGATGAATGTTCCCAAGGGGGAGATATTGAAACGACCCCGAAAAGTGCCCAAAAATGTGTATCGGAAGAGCCCAAAATTGTAATTTCTATATATCTCAAAATTCGTGCATTATTTCAGAAATACGATTTCATATTCTTATTAAGGGTGTCAAATTGAGTGAGAAATGGGTCTAAACCAAATTTTAGAGAGACCATATAAAAATCTGAAATTTGCAAAATGCAAATTCCAGAATGTACTCCGCAACACTGGCGCGACGCGCTAGAGTGCATTTTTGAGCATTTTTGTTGTTTTCGGTTCCAAGGCTTTGGGTCTTGGGCTAAGTCCCCCCATGCGAGAAAATACCTATACTTAGCATTATTTCACCCTCATATCATCCTAAACATTCTCTAATACTCACCAAAACACTTAGCCAAATATTTACTCCCAAATTCAAGTCCTAAAACCCTCATCTGGATCTAAGGATTTCCACTCAAGCTTCAAGTCTCCATCTCCAATCTTCACCACGTTCATCTCCAAAGCTAAGGTATGTGGGTCTGTTTCGTGGGTTCTTTCTACCCATGATACCCAATCCCCTTTTTACTCAAATTGCATAATTTAAAGTTGATTTACAAATGGGTCTTGCATATTACGAAATTCAATACACACTATGTTAAAGCTATGTGAAATTGTGATTGTTTTACTATGTTTTGAGCTATAAATCTTGGATTAATTGTAAGCTTTGAGGAGGGGTTTTGATGTATGTTACTTTACAGTATTGCAAGGTGTTAATTGATGGTTTTACAATGGATTTTCTTGCATGATTTTATCTCTATATTTCATGGTTTTACACTAGCATTACATACCCTCTAAGTATTTGATAAATTATCCGAATGTGGTTTCTTGAGGAATTAAAAGTCCAAAGTATGAGATATGATATGATCGATGTTATGATGATGAAAGAATTATATGTATATGATAGAATCTATATAAAGTGTTGCATTTGTCCATGCCCGATCCTGGGGGACTAAGAGCCCGGATAACCTTGTCGAGGGGTTTGTACCTATATAACCGAGGTGGGGGTTTGTACTCATCAACCCTGTGAGGATTTTGTACTTTGCCACTAGGGTGATAAGGTGAAATTATCATCAACCATGTGAGTACACACCAGCAGAGTGATGGGGTGAAACCATTATCAACCAGCCAAGGGGTTTGTAATTTTGAAATCTAGTTTGGTCTCTTCTACACATATGATATCCTATATGAGCATGTGCTACTTAATCATGTTTTACTTATGTATTGATCTTACATGCCATATTATTATATTATGCTTATTGTCTATTGTTACGCATTTTGACTATGATGTCTGATTCTTGTTGTATTGCATCCTACATACTTAGTAAATTCAAACGTACTAATGCATACTCTATGCCTATATAATGTTACAATGTAGGAACTGGAGCTTCTATTGATTATTGTTCAAGTTAGCCTTTGGTGAGTCCTCCATTTTAGGGACAATGACTATTCTCTTATACTATGTATTAAGATTCTCTTTACTTTATCGTATGCTTATGACTATGAGGGTGAGCCCGGTTTCTTGTATTGGCTCCCCTTAAGTTCTATGTTAGAGGTGTTGTTGGACAAGATATGTATTATGCTTGTGTTTTGACTCACTTATGATATTCAAACTATTTAAATATAAATCTCTCTCTCTTAGCCCCAATTTCCCTTGTTTATGTTTCTCATGTTGTTTTATCTGGCTTCTGCGACCAAGGATATGTAATGATATGCTATGAGGCTTGTTTGGGGTTCCTTCGGGTTTCTATTCGCCGGTCCCATCTAGGCCCTAGGCATAGGTCGTGACAGCTTCAGAGAATCCTTGAAGAAGATTAGAGATGGAGACTTGAAGCTTGAATGAGAACCTTAAGATCCGGATAAGTTTTGAGACTTGAATTTAGGAGTGAAATATTTGGCTAAGTGGTTGAGTGAGTATTGGGGAAGTTTTGAATGATATGAGTGTGAAATAAGGCTAAGTATAGGCATTTTCATGCATGGAAACACTTAGGAACAAGAACCAAAGTCCTTGGACTGGACAAGAAAAATAATGCACAAAATACACCATATAGTGCCCCTGGCGCGACTATAAAGCGCCCTTGGTGCACGCGCCAGGGGTGTGGATCGTCTCTGAAAATTGCATTTTCTGATTTTCAAATTTTCTACGTTTGTCTTAAATCGGGGTTTGATCCATTTTCTACTCAATTTGACCCCTTGAACAAAAATATGAAAGTTGGATTTTCGATATCACGCATGGATTTTGAGATATATGAAAATTATGATTCTGGGCACTTTCGAGGCACATTATTGGGCACTTTTTGTGGTCATTTCAATATCTCCCCCTTGGGAACATTCATCCTCAAATGTCAAAGAGACGTACATGAGAAGAGTATTCATAAAGAGATCAGCCCCAACAAGAATGCATCAACACACTCAAAACATCATTTTCAAAATCTCATCATAAGTGTAAAATCACCATGAACCTTGGCAACATAAACATGAATGCATGCAAATGACTAAGGGGTTGGAACATGAGACATGAAATCACATAGAAGACTTAGAATTGGTACCTTAGGATTGAGTAGGATAGAAAAGATAAGGATATCACTTTTGCATATCCGCTTCGGCCTCCAAAGTAGCACCTTCAACTTGTTGGTCCCTCCAAAGGACCTTAACGGAAACAACTTCCTTGTTCCTCAACCTCTTCACTTGCCTATCCAAGATCTCTACTGGAACTTCTTTGTAAAAACTTACACCTTACAGATACTTTCCCTATGCACATGAAACATGATATGGACTTGTCAAATTAGTGCCAATTTTTAAAAGTTCTTGTATCTCAAATTAGAGGGCGATATGTATTTCTAACGCTGAAGAGGGTCGAAGGTAAAAACGTTTTAAGTCAAATTGATGAGATCATGACCTTAAATGAAGTGAGATAAGTGAGGTGCTTTTAGGACTTAGGAAGCTAGCAGGTGAGAGACCTACTTGCTTAGCTTAAATTTGCTAGCTAAATGGAGATGATGCCCGATGTCAAATTTGTCCAAGTTTGATTATGAATAAAGTCTGTGTAAGGGTGTAACTTTAGCCCATGTTTTAGCATCTTAAATATACTATAGTTTCAACCCAAGAATAATAGAGAAAGAACCCAACTACAACAAAACTCACTTGGTGAATTGGGCCAAAACTAAGTAAGGAGAAAAGGAAAAAGTGGGCAGCCAAGGCCCAACCAATTTGAACCCAATAAGGCCCAAGTGAAAGGAGCAAGAAGCTGCATCACCAGCTTAATAAAGTAAGGTTAAAATGCCTTAGTAGGTCATCCAAAGTCCACCTTTAAAAGGGTTTAAAACAGCTCCCATAAGCGATTTTAACTTGAACCAAAAAATCAGATTGTTTTGCAAGTTCTCTCTCAACTCTTTCTTGACTTTACAAGCAGCCACAAGAGACTTTTAGGGTTCTCGGAGGAGCCCTATACCTTGAGGGTAAAGGTAAGTAAGAATACTTATGTTTTTAGTATGGCTTTCTTATGTAAAACAAGAGGCTAAGCTGATTATACCTTTGCTGAAATTGTTGGACAACATGTGTTCCAAAAGTTGTTGTACATTTTTCTTGTTTATTTGGAAGTTTTTCTCTTTTTGGTTGGATTTATTATGAAGCGAGGCTATTGTTCTTAATAATTTTTGGTTATAAATGATATATAAAGGTTGTTGCACCATTTTTACGGTCCGCAAAAGTGAGCTTTGTATGATAGCATAATTGTGCTCTTAATAGGAACTTATGGGCTGTTGATCGAAGATTGTTGTTTCACGTTCTCCATATACTTTAGAAAAAAAATTTCACTATTTTAGGACTTTTTTATGTGTATATATGGTGGGGACTATTTGGTTGAAGTTGGAACAAGTTTGGAATTGTCGACGTCGAAATGTAGCGAAGGGATGTAACATTATGCCGCTTATTTGTATGTTGTATAAAATTATTATGTGTTGTGCTTTGTGGGATATTTTAAGACTGTTATGGCACTAAACTAGGCTGCACATGATATGTACATGAGAATGTGTATTAGAAAATATGATTAGAGGCGAAAAGGTTGAAAGAATACTCTCGAGTTTATGATTATACATTTGTTGCCGTGTGTTGTTTTTATGAGATTGGGCTGCCAAGATGTATCTATTGGCTGCTAATGAGAGTTCTATCACCTACTATATTGTAGATAAATATTTGGAGGAAGGGAAGGTTATCTCAAGGTAATAGCAAGGTCATACGGCGAAGTATGTAAGGCTACTCGATTTTGTATTACTTGGCATAAAATCTAAATTCTTCCTTGGCACATAAAGGCACTTACAAACTCCAACACAACTGTTAACCATGTCTCCACTCTTCCACATGTTAATATACTGCCATACATAATAACCTTCAAATCTACATACATACGTAGATACCAAGTTGCATAGGTTTTTGTTGCTAAATAATGTTCACGAGTTGTTTCATCTCATACACATTCCATTATTTGTGTATCGTACTCTTTTCATTGTCATATTATCTTGTATGATTATTTATATGTTACATGCTACATCTACAATCCTACAACTCCAATATTATGACCACCAAAAGAATTATCTCAAAGGTAATTGAAAGATAAAGTAAAGTATATTGCCTATTGATGGGTGCTAACCCGAGGGGTGGAAGAATCACCTAGTCAGGGTCGATCCTATCACGGGGGTAGCCCAAGGGGTGAAAGGAAAAACCTAGCCAGAGCTGATCCCGATATAGATCTACCACTGATTAGCTAGTCATTTGTATTACAAGTTGTGCACAGATTATACAGTAAAGTTAAAGTAATAAAAAGAACATAAAGTACATGATCCCACAGTATAACTAAAGGTGGTCTCTCATCCTACATCAGTGCATAGTTTCATTTGAGTTGTAACTTCATATGCAGTATTTCTTGCCTTATATCTTCAGTATATTATCTCGTACTGACGTCCCTTATGGGGGGGTCGTGCATTTCATGCTGCAGGTACAGGCTCTAATAGATCTCCCCAATAGGAGTACAGGATATCCAACTGTTGTTACCAAGCTTTAGGTTGCTACAGAGCTTTGTGTGTCTAGAGCTTATATTTTTGTATTATATAGTTAGTCGAGGCGGGGCCTGTCCTGACCTTTTTTAGAGATTTTTCCTTATCTAGAGGCTTTGTAGATTTTGTAAATTAAAGTGTGATCATGTCTCAAACTTTAGACAATGTGGCCCCAACGGCCTAGCCATATGCATTTCCTTTTGACTTGTTATTACTATTTACTTTCTTAAAGGCATGTTGAATGTAGAAATCCCTTATAATATGTATAGAAAGCACAGTGATACAGGTTAGGTCTCCCAAGCCTTATCGACAGCGGGTGCCAGTCCATTTTAATGGGACTTTGGGCATGATATTCTTCATATGTCAAGTTGTCTTTCAACTACCGCCATAACACCAAAAGGCATAATAGCATTAGGATCACTCACACACTTCCTCAACATAGACACATGAAAGACCGAATGCACTAAATCCATCTCACTAGGCAACTCCAACTTATAAGCTACCTTGCCAATTCTCCTTATTACCCAATAAGGGCCCAAATACCTTAGGCTCAACTTTTCCTTCTTACCAAAATGAACCACACCCTTCATGGGTGACACCTTCAAATAAACCCAATCACCAACTTTGAATTCAAAGTCCCTTCTCCTCACATCATCATAGGACTTTTGGCAACTTTGGGCCATATTCAACCTTTCGCTAATCATCCTAACCTTTTCAAGAGCCTCTATAACCAGATCCGGGCCCAACAAAGCCACCTCACCAACCTCAAACCAGCCAACCGGTGATCTATAGTGCCTACCATAGAGAGCCTCAAAAGGAGCCATACCGATGCTAGAACGATAGCTATTGTTATAGGCAAACTCAATCAATGGAAGATGATCATCCCAACTACCCCTAAGCTCCAATACACAATACCTAAGCATGTCCTCAAGTGTTTGGATAGTTCTTTCAGCTTGGCCATCCGTTTGAGGGTGAAAGGTCATACTAAACTTTACCTTGGTTCCAAGACCTCTTTGGAAGGACCTACAAAAGTATGAAGTGAATTGCACATCACGACCTGATATGATAGATAAAGGAACCTCATGCAACCTCACCAAATCATGAATGCATAACCTAGCATAATCTTCAGCCCCATATGTGGTCTTAACCGGTAGAAAGTGAGCCGGATTTGCCATCCTATCAACCATAACCCATATGGAATCAAAACCCTTTCTAGTCTTGGGAAACCCAACCACAAAATCCATATTAATCTTTTCCCACTTCCAAGTAGGAATCCCTATGTCTTTGGTTAGGCCACCCGGCCTTTGATGTTCGGCGTTGACTAGTTGACAACTATGGCAACCGAAAACAAATTTGGCAATGTCCCTCTTCATGCCTCCCCATCAATACACTTCTCTCAAATCCCTATACATCTTAGTAGAATAGGGGTGAATAGAATAAGAAGAACCATGTGCCTCATCAAGAATCTTTTCCTTCAAGCTATCAACACAAGGTACATACAACCTACCTTGGTACCTAAGGGCACCATCTCCCCCTTGGGAGAAAAACTCCACCTCACTATCTTTTACCAACGCCTTCAATTCCAACAAAACGGGGTCAAGATCTTGCTTAGGTTTCACCTCCTTAACCAATGAAGATTTAGAACCATCAACAATAACAACACTCTCATTATCAACTCCTTCCAACTTAACCCCCAATCTAGACAATCGATGGACATCCCTAGCCACCCTTTTGCCACCATCATCAACATAAGCTAGGCTACCCATGGACACCCTACTCAAAGCATCCGCCACAACATCAGCCTTATCGGGAAGATAATACATACTCATGTCATAATCCTTAAGAAGTTCTAACCACCTTCTTATCCTCAGTTAAGATTCTTTTGGCTGAAGACATATTGGAGACACTTATGATCGATGAACATATCAATATGCACCCCATACAAATAATGAGGTCATATCTTTAATGCAAATACCACAGCGGTATCTCAAGATCATGGGTAGGATAGTTTTTTTCATTCACTTTGAGTTGCCTAGAAGCATAGGTTATGACCTTACCATATTACATTAGAACACAGCCCAAACCAACTCTAGAAACATCACAATACACCACAAACCCCTCTAGCCCTTCCGGTAGTAACAATATAAGAGCGGACACAAGCTTATCTTTCAAGGTTTGGAAGCTCTTTAAGCACTCATCAGTCCACACAAACTTAGCCTTCTTTTGGGTCAATTTTTTCATGGGAGAGGCAATAGAAGAGAACCCATTCACAAATCTCTGGTAGTAACCCACTAGGCCCAAGAAGCTCCTAATATCCGACGGCGTCAATAGACTAGGCCAATTTCTAATCACATACATTTTTTTAGGATCCACCTTAATACCATCCCCCGGCACCACATGACCTAGAAAGGAAACTTCTTTCAACCAAGATTCACACTTCTCATATTTCTCTCCCCTCAATCTTTGCAACACTACTCTCAAATGACCCATATGCTCCTCCTCATTATGTGAATAGATCAAAATATCATCAATGAAGACCACAACAAATGAATTAAGGTAAGGTTTGAAGACCCTATTCATAAGATCCATGAAGATATGCGATGCATCGGTCAATCCAAAGGACATCACAACAAACACTAAATGTCCATACCTAGTCCAAAAGGCTGTCTTAGGAATATCACACTCTCTCACCTTCACTTGCTGATACCTGGACCAAAGATCAATCTTAGAAAAGTGGCAAACCCCTTGCAATTGGTCAAACAAATTATCAATCCTTGGAAGAGGATACCTATTCTTGATGGTGACCCTATTAAGTTGTCGGTAGTCAATACACATTCTAAGGGACCTATCCTTCTTCTTTACAAACAACACTAGTGCACACCAAGGTGATTGGATAGGCCTAATAAAACCCTTCTCCAACAAGTCCCACAATTGCTCCTTCAACTCCTTTAACTCCACCGGGGCAATACGGTAAGGGGGAATAGAAATGGGTTGAGTATCAAGGAGAAGGTCTATACCAAACTCTATCTCCCTTTCGGGAGGAACATCGGGGAGATCATTTAGAAAGACATCAAGAAACTCATTTACAATCGGAACCGACTCTATGGAAAGGACTTTGGACTCCATATCCCTAACCCTCACAAGATGGTAAAGACACCCCTTTTAAATCAACTTATGGGCTTTAATTCAAGAGATGAACCTACCCTTGACCACCACATCATAACTCTCCCATTCAAGAATGGGTTCATTTGAGAATTAGAATTTAACCCTACGGGCTCCACAATCAATAGAGGCACAGTATCCATGCAACCAATCCATCCCATGAATATCGTCAAAATCAACCATGTCCAACTCGACAAGAGAACAAGGAATTATTTTATTGAAAATGCAAATGGGACAATTTCTATTGACCTTTCTAGAAACAACAGATGTGCCAATAGGAGTAGACACCTCGTATGACTCACAGAACGATTCAGGTTCAAGATGGAACTTTTTTGGCAACAAAGGGGGTAACAAAAGAAAGAGTGGCACCCGAATCAATCAATGAATACTCATCAAAATCAAAGATTTTCAACATACCGGTAATAATGTTGGGCACCTCATCAACCCCTTGCTCCTATGAAAAGCATAAAAGTGCCTTAGGGCACCATCTTGTCGGCCACCTCTATCCAAAGGAACTGCATTGGCACCCCGGTCTTGAAGACGAATATCCTTACCCTTGTTGCTATCATGAGGGCAATCAACCTTTTTGTGACCCACTTCCCCACAACCATAACATGCATTAGTGTCTCTCAAGCATGGGCCCTTGTAACCCTTACCACATCTTGGACACACATTATTAGGAACCACAACACCAACACCTTAGGTCCTTGGGAAGTTATTGGGAACCCCTTATTAGAAGCATGAGAAGACCCTTGGCCTCGGTGGAACTGGTCTTCCCTTCGGCTTTGGAACTTGCCATCAAAATGGACCTTCTTGGCCTCATGACCCCTTGTCTTCCTCAACTTCTCCTCCTCCATTTGTTCGGCATAGGTCATCAAATGGGAAAAATCTATGTCACTAATCAACATAGCAGACTGGCACTCCTCACTCACCAAGTCAGAAACACCCATCATAAATTTATTTATCCTAGACCTTGAGTAGGCCACCAAGTGTAGAGAATATTTTGAGAGTTGGTTGAACTTGAGGTCATACTTCCTCACACTCATAGACCCTTGTCTTAAATTCATAAATTCCACCAATATGGCTTCCCTAAGCTCAAAAGGAAAGGACCAATTAAGCAAAGCCACCTTGAACTCTACCCAAAGCACCACATTATTGATTCCCTTCTCCTTCTTGCATTGATTGTACTGTATTTGTGCTACCTTTTTGAATTGGTAGGCAACCAACATTGCCTTATCCTCCGACCTCACACCCATGCTAGCCAAAATCTTGTAAACCTCATCAATGAATTTTTTAGGGTTCTTATTCACCTTTGACCCATCGAATTTCGGGGGATTCTTCCTCATGAAATCTCTCACCCTAGATTCTGGCATAGGAACATGAGGGGCTTGGGCCCTTTGGTTGGCTTGGTTAGCCGCAACTTGTGTAAGCACACAGAAAGGGAGAGCATCCCGAAGCTTTCCACTAGTTGGTTGCTCCTCGAGTATGCGGGATCTTCTTCCTCTTATGTTAGGCATGATCTAGCATAGCAAAGGACAATAGTTAGGGGAAAACCTTACCTCAACTTCTTTAGCACAACATAGAGTAAGAAAAAGGGAAATATTTTCTAAATTCGTCATATCTCTTGCTCATAGCTATGGTGCATAACACAACCATGAACAAGACTTTAATCAACGCAGTGTGTTGAACGTCGAGGATCTAACAACCTAGTGCTCTGATACCAAGTATTTCACGATCTAAGCCTAGGGCCTTGACGTGACAAGGCGCATGGAAAGTCGAAGGGACCCCAAGAAAGCCTCATAACATATCATTATACATCGTTGGTCGCAAAAGCAATAAAAATACAACGAGTGATAGTAGATAGGGACAACAGGGCTAAGGGACAACGTTCATATCATAAACATCAAGAATCAAGAGAGAGACAAAGCTCGTATAATAATACAAAGCATGATGTCCAACAACACCTCTAAAACTTAGATACTTAGCAGAGGCCGAGACAAGCTATTAGACTCACCCTTATAGACAACATATACATAAAAGAAGATAGTCTTGAAACATAATATGAGATCATAAACATCGTTCCAGAAATGGAGGACTCACCAAAGAGCTTGAGAAAAGTCGTACTAGCCACGTGGAGGAGGATGATCAAGTGGAGCTCCGATTCCTACATGGTGACATCATGCAGGCATAGAGTATGTGTTAGTATGTTTGAATGTACTAAGTATGTAGGATGCAATGCAACAAGAGATAAGTAACATAATCGAAATGCATAAGCATAAGCAATGAGTACCATATAACAATATGGCATGCAAGTGAAATGTTCTATAGTAAATCATGCTTATATAGAACATAATACATGTGCAAGAAGAGACTACTATCATATTGGTGGATCGTCGCACCCTACCACCCTTGGTGATTGAGGTACCAACCCTATCAATTGGTTGGTGGATCATCGAACACTACCACCAACCCTTGGTGATCGAGACATAAACCTCCCGACATGGTTATAAAGCTACAAACCCCTTAACATGTTTGGTAAATCATCGCACCCTACCAACCTTGGTGACTAAATTACAAACCCCCTGATATGGTTATAAAGATACAAACCCCTCGGCATGGTTATCAAGGTACAAACCCCTCAACATGGTCATCTGACGCGCAACCCCGAGTAGGGCATGGTCACATTCCAACACTATATAGGAGAAAACCATATACATATGTTCATTTGATCATCATATAGTCACTTAACTCATAAGACATGCATTGGGCCTTCAATTCCTCATGAAAACCATTACCGAACATTTTATCAAACACTTGATAGGTGTATAGTGCTACTGTCAAACCATGCAATTTAAGGATAAAATTCTCCAAGAAAATCCAATGTAAAACCATCAATCAATACTTGGTAACACCCTTAAGCAATATACATCAAAACCCTTCTTCAAATTTCACCATAGATCTTAGATCATAGCTTAAAACAGAGTAAAATAATCACAATTTCATAAATCCCAACATAGTGTGCAGTGAAATTTATAAAAGATAAGACCCATGAGTAAATCAACTTTTAATCATGCAATTTTAGGTAAAAGAGAGCTTGGGTATCAGGAGTGAAAGGAACCCAAACTCACATACCTTAGATTTGGAGAATCCTTGAAGAAGATTGGAGATGGAGACTTGAAGCTTGAATGAGAATCTTAAGACCCGGATAAGTTTTGAGACTTGAATTTAGGAGTGAAATATTTGGCTAAGTGTTTGAGTGAGTATTGGGGAATGTTTTAAATGATATGAGGATGAAATATGATTAAGTATAGGAACTTTCACGTATGGGAGCACTTAGTCCAAAGACCCAAAGGCCTTGCACCAGACAAGAAAAACAGTGCACAAAATACACTGTAGCACGCCCTTTGCCCGATCGTTTCTGGAAATCGCATTTTTGCGATTTTCAAATTTCTCTACAGTTGCTCTTAAATCTGGGTTAGATCTATTTTCCACTAAATTTTACCCCCTGAACAAGAATATGAAGTCGAATTTTTGATATCATGCACGGATTTTGACATTTATGGAAATTATTCAATTTGGACACTTTCGAGGCACATTTTCGGCACTTTTTGGGGTTATTTCACATTTATTTTTTTTTCACCTTGTCGTAGAGTTTCTTAGATTTATTTTGATTGAGATAGTCATGGGTTTGTCATTGGCACCACCTGATAGTGATAGAGGCTTCATAGACTAGAGTCGGATGTTGATTGATAAGATTGTGAACTAGTTCTTTTACTAGACTTCCATTATATTGTTATTATTTTGAAACTACACGATCAGATGTGCCCATTTATATTCCTTATGTTCTTCGCTGATTAGTAGAATGTGTGAATAAATGAATGTAATGAAGCCAAGTGGTTCATTTGGGGATTAGCAATAGTCTCGGGGTGCCGGCCACGTATTAGGTCCCCTCCGGGACATGACAGTGTACTTCACTACAGGCTAAAATCCTAAGTTTAGGGTGGTCAGTGTAAAAGAGAAGCACAAAAATAAGGAGGTGAGTTAAGAAAGAGGAGAAAAAGAAGAAAAAGCATATACCAAGTGTAAGAAAAAATGAAAGATGCCTTAGATTAAGGCTAAAAAATAAAATGAAGTATAAAAAATGAGGCAAAAGCTGAGAAATGATAACCCGAAAAAGGTTGAATGTGGAAAAAGCTAGAATAAGGTGAAAATATTAGAGTTGGTAAGGTGAATGAGATGAAAAACGTAGTTCAAGGATGGCCTTTAGTCACTATTTTTCCAAAATGTCATACCAAAGCCCCCTGAGCCTACGTTACAAGCCTAGAAAGTCTTAAAGTGATCCGAGTCCAGTTAGTTGAAAGTTTGAGTCATGAGTATAGGAGAAAGCCTATGGTATTAGTCATCATGCATGAATATCTTTTGTGAGAGTGAGTATTTTTGCACAATCCCAAAGCCAAATTTGTAATCATCATTGAGTGTCAAAAATGGGACTTCTTTCTATGAGGGCACTTGCATTGCAATGTTAGCATTTGACTTGTTCAGTGAGTGTGGATTGTTGATATTCTCTTGCTTGTCATAGTTATGTTGTCACATGCACTAGTGGGCTTTGGTTTTCTAAATATCTATTTGATCTTATTTTGAAAAGTTGATGTAGGTACTTGAGTTTGAATTGTGTATGATATATGCCATTGAGTTGAAGTTTGTGTGTTATTGTATTGTCTATATAGATTGAGTCGTCGCTTGAGGACAAGCAACAATTTTAAGTTGATGGTATTGATGTGTTGTCAAAATACATCATATTTGATGCTTAAAATGTAGGATTTTATTTGTTCTCAATGCGACATTTATGGTTTTTATGTGTTTTTGTGTTTAGTTTTGTAGGAAAGCAGGTTAGCATGACTTTAGGACTAAATTGCAGCAGATTTCTAGTTTTTGATAGTTTACGAGACCCTTATGATCATAGAGAATTCTATGGGCCGTAGAGTGGGTTTCGTGAAGATTTTCGATGAAATATGAGATATGGAGTTCATCCATACAATACCTTTATACGAGTTGTAGATCACTCTACGAGTTGTATAGAGAGGTTTCATGAAGAATTCCAATGAAGGACAATGTGATGCAGATAAAGACTATGAGAGAGAAATATGAGTCGTGAATCACTCTACAACTCGTAAAGTGGATTCGTAGAAGTGAAATCCAAGATCTCAAGAGCTAAATACGAGACCCCGATTACAACTCTTAAATCACTTTACGAGTCGTAAGGACCTTTCGTAGAAAATCGTCGACCAGTGTTTCTAATTTTTTAAGAACTTAATTGTAATTACTATAACTAGTACTTTTTAGGCTATTTTTCAGGGGAGTACTGTAGAGAATGTCATTATAGAGTACTTTTAGGATTTTGTACTTGGAGACCTCATATTTGGAGGAGAATACACTTGTGAATTAATTTGATCTTACATCTTGCTATTCTCAATAAATTGGGTAAGTGTTTAATTTTGTTTTCTCAATTCATAATTTCTTCATCTACCCATAGCATGAGCAGATAAATCCACAACTAGGGTTGCGGGAACCATGAAGATCTAACAAAGTAGACCTGGATATTTTGTAATTCTTTGATTGGGTATTTCTATATATTAATCAAGTCTCTTCGTTTTGCATGTTTTCTAGTGGTAGCCAACATTAGAACCTGTCTAGTGTTACATTCCCGATCCAGGTAGTAATGAATAGGAAAAGCGATTGATTAACAGGATTTAATGATGTGTTTTCATCTAATCAATCGAACTAGACGAAGGGGAGGTTGACTGGGACTATAGGTAATGGTTAGTATTGCACACTATGGAGATGTGGAGATCTAAGTCACATAGTGAAATTCACCTCTCGCCTGGACGAAAGGACTTGGTGAACCTAAATTATCGTCCTGCATGTTATACAGTTGATTTGAATTGGTTTATCCAGGGATACTAAGTTGGGGAATCATGGAGAACACAATACCCTTGTTGCTCTCCTTTATTGATTATCTCTTGTGATAGTTTAATTTATTTTCTTGTTGAACATTGCAAACCTCTCCCCCCCCTCTCCCCGGGGAATTAAGTTGGTTAATTACTTGAATTGCTTATTCCTAAATTTCTGTTGAGTCTACGTAGTCCCTTGGGTTCGATCTTAACCTTGGTTAGGTTTTATATCTTGGCAACGACCCTTTTATCCTCTCAAAGGAGGTGTAACTTGGGCGACACCACTCTCCCCAAAAGCAAAGCCTCCATGAATACCGTCAAACCCACTAGGAGTTGCACTGATATATCTTTAATTTGAAATCACAATACTCGAAATTTTTCTTACTTTTTTAATTAAATTCTGTCAAATGAATATTAGATAACAAATTAAAATGAAACAAGTATTAGTATAACACAATATTATGGAGAGTAATGTTATCTAAAATTTATTAAAGTTTGTAATTTTATTTTTAGTTACATAAAAAATAAATGCAACTTTAATATTATCCACATTCATTAAAATTAAATAATTTAAATGAAAAAATAAAATAACTATAATTATAATTATAATAATTGATTTTTTTCATATGATAGGAGAAAAATGAAAAAACAAGAAACGTATAAACAACAACAATATACCCAGTGAAATCCCACAAGTGGGATCTGGGAATGCTAGAATATACGCAGACCTTACCACACCTCATAAAAGTAGAGAGGTTGTTTCCTGGGAACCCTCATCTCAAAACCCATAAGCAGAAAGAACTAGATATAATAAAAAGGAAAGGGAAAGGAACAGAAAGAGCAACTAATAATGAATAGTACAAGACAGTATGTAAATATGATAAAACTAACACATAATACGACATGATAATGAGAACACATGATAAAAAAACACGTCCTCCACCTAACCCTACTAGACCCTAAGGCCATGCATCCACCTAACCCTACCAATTAGTCTGCTACTCTAATTCGCGACCTCCACTTCTTTCTATCTAAGGT
>JAOTQR010039783.1:0-15450 GCA_025774065.1 Solanum ossicruentum | reverse complement strand
AAATCATGCAAAATGCAAGAGTATCGATCATGAAATAGTGAAATCAATGCATCTTAAAATCATGTAAATCAGCCCACCAACATCATGGTAAAATTCCATCATGGGTAACTTGTAAATCATATCAAAACATCACAACAGTCCATCGATTTCATAGCTTGAATCATGTACAGTCTCAATACCCAATCACTTCATAGTATAAGCTCAAAATAGATATTTATGCGTAGTCAACAATATTAAACAAAACCCTAACATATTCCACGCTCATATTTCATAATAATAGATACTTATAAGGAAATAAATCTTGAAATCATGCAATTTTCATAAAAAGGAAGATTGGGCTTCATGGGTGAAAGGAACCCATGAATGAAACCCATATAAAACATAAATCCTACTAGCACCAAGGGATAACATAAGAAATAGCAACTCCCGGACCTGTCAAATCACCCTACTCAAAACATCAGTAACAACATGGCCTTACCTAGGTTCTACTAAGCCATAAGAGCAACAATAGAAGAGAATCTACTCACAATCCCCGGTAATAGCCTACTAAACCCAAGAGGCTTCTAATATCCCGTGAAGTCAAACGTCTATGCTACTCTCTAATCACCTTCGTCTTACTAAAGTCCACCTTAATACCATCACCTGACACCACATAACCTAGGAAGGCAACCACTTACCACCAAAATTCCCATCTCACCTACTTAGCACCCAACCTTCTTCCTTGAACTCGTAGTACTACCCTCAAATGATTCACATGCACAACCTCATTATGGAATGAACCACATTATCATCACCAAAACCACCACAAACCTATTAGGGTAAGGACTAGAGATATTAGTCATGAGACTTATAGGCATAACTGGTGTACTAGTCAAACCAAAGGACACTACCCCAAAATTCAAAATATTAGAAAGGATATTCAAAGCCTCATCCACCAACAATGACAATTCTATAGACAAAACAACTTAGGTTCAACACCTTTAATTATCACAAGATGAAAAATGTGACCTCTTAGAGACCAATTACACCTTAATTCAAGAATGGACCTACCTACCCTTGCTACCACTTGATAACCTCCCGCTCAAAAATGGTTCATTAGAGAGTCAAATTCTAACTCTACGGGTCCCATCATCCTTGGAGACACAACATGCATACAACTATTCAATCCCAATTACAACCTTACAATCCACCACATCAAATCCAAGAAGCCACAAAGCAAGACCTAATGCAATATAAACCCGAATAACACCGATTAACTTTCTAACAACAATATACCCAACCAAGAGAATAGACAACAAAGATCCAACAACCACTTGGGCGCACAAGAAGCCCCACTGTCAACTAAAAGAATAGAGAAGAAATAGTAAAACTCGAATCCATCAAAATCAAAACCTTCGACTTACCTTCCATTGCCTTCTTCCTTGAAGCGGCATGATAAACTAAAAGAGCAAAGAACATTCGTTAGAGGAAAAAGCCCTACCTCACTTCTAAAGAATGACATAGACCATGAAGAACGGAAACATTTCCTAAAATATCTCATAGCCTCCTTCTCATAGTTGTGGTTCACAACACGATCATGAATAAGACTCTAATCAATGCAATGTGTTGGACTCCGAGGATCCATAAACCTAGTGCTCTGATACCATCTTTGTCACGACCTGAGCCTAGGGCCTGGACGTGATCGGTGAATAGAGAAACCGAAGGAACACCAAACAAGCCTCATAGCATATCATTACACATCCTTAGTCGCGGAAACAATTAAATGACATTTGAAGAATGGAAATAAGGGTAAAAGGGGCTAAGGGAGAACATGTCATAACATAGATTCAAGAGATAATAGAATCTACTCATAGCATAAATACATGGCTTTGTCCAACAACACCCCTACTACATAGATAATGGCGGGGGTCAAGACATACAACCGGGTTCACCCTCATAGCCATAAGTATATGATGATGTAAAGAGAATCTTAATATATAATATGAGAGAATAGTCCTTGTCCCCGGAATGAAGGACTCACCAAAGGCTAACTTGAACAATCCATCTAGCCACAAGAAGAATCTATAGGAACTTCGATCCCTACATGGTGATATCATGTAGGCAAGAATATGCGTTAGTACGTTTGAATGTACTAAATATGTGGGATGCAATGCAACAAGAGATAAGTATCATAATTCAAAATGCATAGCGATAGGCAATAGGCATAATATAGCAATATCATATGTATGATCAATGCATAAGTAAGACATGATTAAGTAACTCATATAGGCAAGAGTAAGCATTAGTACGTTTGCATGTACTAAGTATGTGGGATGCAATGCAACAAGAGATAAGTATCATAATTCAAAATGCATAGCGATACGCCATAGGCATAATATAACAATATGATATGTATGATCAATGCATAAGTAAGACATGCTTAAGTAACTCATGCTCATATAGAATATCCTATGTGTAAAAGAGACCATGCTGGAATCCCAACAATGGTTGAGAGGTACTATTCACACCTGGACACCCTGGTGGCAAGGTACTACACCCCTTACATGGTCGATGTCATTCACACCTGGATACCCTGGTGGCAAGGTACATACCCCTCACATGGTTATCCGGGCTCCTATACCATAGATCAGGCATGGTCTAATGCAACACATTATATAGAACATATATATTGTGTACATAACGAATGAAATATTAGATATATGGAAATTACGATTCTGGGTACTTTCAAGGCACATTTTCGAGCACTTTTGGGGGTCGTTTTAATGAACATGGTGAATATTGGAGATGGATACTTGAAGCTTGAAGAAGAACCTTGAAGGAAAACCTTAGGTTAGGATGAGGGTTTGGGATTTTAATTTAGGGAGTGAAAATATGGTTAAGTGTTTGAGTGAGTATTGGGAAATGTTTTGGGTAATATGAGGGTGAAATTTGGCTAAAGATAGGTAAAAATATGTTTGGGAACACTTAAGCCCAAGACATAGAAGTCTTGGATAGAACCAACAAAAAATAGTCCCAAAATAAGCAGAGGTGTGTCGCGGAGGCGACGCGAAAACCTCACTGGAAATCACAACATGGGATTTTCTAATTTTGATATGATTTCTCTAAAATCAGTGTTAGACCCTTTTCCCTCTAAGTTTGACCCCTTAAATGAGAATATGAAATCAAATTTTCGAAATAACAAATGCATTTTACAATATATGAATTTAAAATTCAGGGCATTTTCGAGTCACGTTTTGGGGTCCTTTTTGGGGTCGTTTCAATATCTCCCCCTTGGGAATATTAATCACCGAATGTAAAAGAGACATAGAAGATAAGAGTTATCATAAACAATTAGCCCCAATAAGAATTCAATATCACATTTTAAATATCATTTCAAAATATCAACATACATGTAAAATCATCATAACTTGCCAATTTAAACATGAATACATATGAATGGCATAGCTGCCGAAACATAAGACTTGTAATCACATAGGGGACTCAAAACTAGTCACTTAGGCTTGAGTGGAGTGGATAGGATAAGGATATCGCTTTCGCATGTTCGCTTCAATCTCCCAAGTAGCACTTTCAATTTGTTGGTTCCTCCAAAGGACCTTAACAGATGTCACCTCCTTGTTCCTCAATCTCTTCAGTTGCCTATGTAAGATCTGAATCAGAGTCTCCTCATAAGTAAAGTTATCCTCAACAATACCCACAACATCAAGAGGCACAATAGCATTAGGGTCACCAATACATTTTCTCAACATAGAGACATGGAATACCGGTTGAACCAAATTCATTTCACTATGCAACTTCAATTCTTAAGCTACCTTGCCAATCCTTTTCAAGACCTCATAAGGACCAAAAATATCTTGGACCTAACTTCCATTTGTTTTTTCAAAATGGACCACTCCTTTCATTGGAGAGACCTTCAAATAAATCCAATTACCCACTTTGAATTCAAGGTCTCTTCATCTTACATCGACATAGGATTTTTGACGACTTTGGGTTATTTTCAACCTTTCTCTAATCATCCTCACCTTCTCAAAAGTCTCCATAACCAGATCCGGCCCCATTAAATCCACCTCTCCAACCTCAAACCACCCAACTAGTGATCTACAATGTCTCCCATAAAGAGCTTCAAAAGGAGTCATACCAATGCTAGAGTGGTAGCTAGTGTTGTACGCAAACTCAATCAAAGGAAGATAGTCATCCCAACTACCCCTCAACTCCAATACACATGCCCTAAGCATGTCTTCAAGGGTTTGAATGGTCCTTTCGACTTTCTATCCGTTTGGGTGTGAAAGGTCGTACTAAGGTGAACTTTTGTACCAAGACCCCATTGAAAAGACCTCCAATAGTGTAAAGTGAATTGGGAACCATGATCCGATATGATAGACAAAGGAACCCCATGCAATCTTACTAACTCATAGATGTAAACCTCGCATACTCTTCAACCCCATATGTGGTCTTAACTGGTAGAAAATGAGCCAATTTCATCATCCTATCAAGTACCTCCCATATAGAATCAAAACCTTTTCTAGTCTTGGGAAACCCAACCACAAAATCCATATTAATCACCTTCCATTTCCAAGTGGGAATCTCTATGTCTTGGGTTAGGCCACCCGGCCTTTGATGTTCATCTTTGACTTGTTGATAACTATGGCAACTATGAACTTGGCAATGTCCCTCTTCATGCCCCCCCACCTATACACATCCCTGAAGTCTCTATACATTTTGGTGGAACTAGGGTGAATATAATAAAAAGAATTATGGGCTTCATCAAGGATCTTCTCGCTCAAACCATCAACACATGGCACACACAACCTACCGGCGCCATCTCTCCCTTGGGAGAAAACCTCTACTTTGCCTTCTTTCACTAAGGCCTTCAATTCAAGAAAGGAGGAGTCAAGATCTTGTTTTGCTATTACCTCATCAACCAAAGAAGACTTAGACCCATCAATAACCACAAACTATCATCACGAACCTCTTCCAACTTAACCCCCAATTTAGCCAATTGATGCACCTCCTAAGCCATCTCCTTATCACCACCATCTACATGGCTAGGCTATCCATGACCCCCTAAGAAAAGCATCTGCCACCATATTTGCCTTACCCGAATGATAGTGCACACTCATGTAATAGTCTTTGAGAAGTTCTAACTATTTCCTTTGCCTTGAGTTGAGATCTTTTTGAGTGAAGACATATTGGAGGCTCTTGTGATCGGTGAACCCATCCACATGCAGCCCATACAAGTAGTGACGCCAAATCTTTAATGCAAACACCATGAAGGCTAATTCAAGATCATGGGTAGGGTAATACCTTTCATGTACTTTGAGTTGCCGAGAGGCATAGGCTATGACCTTACCATTTTTCATTAGCGCACAACCCAACCCAACTCTAGATGCATCACATTACACAACAAAACCCTCAAGCCCAACCTGTAGTGACAATATAGGAGCAGACACAAGTCCATCCTTCAATGTTTGGAAGCATATCTCATATTCATCGGTCCACACAAACTTAACCTCCTTTCGGGTCAACTTTGTCATAGGGGAAGCAATAGAGGAGAATGCATTAATTAACCTTGTATAGTAACCCACAAGGCCCAAAAAACTCCTAATATCCGACGGGGTCAATGGTCTAGGCCAATTTTTGATCACATCAATTTTCTTAGGATCCACTTTTATACCATCCCCCGATACCACATGACCCAAGAATTCAACCTCCTTCAACCAAAATTCATGCTTTTCATATTTAGCATATAATTTCTCCTCCCTCAATCTTTGCAAAACCACCCTCAAATGATCCATATGCTCCTCCCTACTATGTGAATAGATCAAAATATCATCAATGAAGACCATAACAAAGGAATCAAGGTAGAGTTTGAAGACCCTATTCATTAGGTCCATGAAGTTAGGCAGTGCATTGGTCAACCCAAACGACATCACAACAAACTCATAATGCCCATATCTACTCCAGAAAGCCATCTTGGGAATGTCACACTCCCTCACCCTCACCTGATGGTACTCGAACCAAAGATCAATCTTAGAGAAAAAGCTAGCCCCTTGCAACTGGTTAAACACGTCATCAATTCTTGGAAGAGGATATCTATTCTTTATAGTGACCCTATTGAGTTGCATGCAGTCAATGCACATTCTAAGTGGCCCATCCTTCTTCTTTACAAAAAACATAGGTGCACCCTAAGGTGATTGACTAGGTCTAATAAATACCATCTCTGACAAATCTTTCAATTGCTCTTTTAACTCCTTTAACTCCTTTAGGGCCATACGGTAAGGGGGAATAGAGATAGGTTGAGTATCCAGAAGGAGATCTATGCCAAAATCTATCTCCCTTTCAGGATGGACATAGGAAAGGTCATTGAGGAAGACATCAAGAAACTCATTTATAATCGAAACCAACTCAATGGAAGGGACTTTGGACTCCACATCTTTAACCCTTACAAGATGGTAAAGACAACCCTTAGAGATCAACTAACGAACTTTAATACATGAAATGAATATACCCTTGACCACCATATCTTGAATTTCCCACTCAAGGACGGATTCATTACGAAATTAAAACTATAGGTTCTGCAATCAATAGAAGCATAGTAGGCATGCAACCAATCCATCCTAAGAATGACATTAAAATCTACCATGTCTAATTCAACAAGATCACAAGGAAACAACTTATGCAAAATGCAAATAGGACAACTTCTATAAACTTTCCTAGCAACAATAGAGGCACTAATAGGAGAAGACGCTTCATATGACTTATGCAACAGCTCGGGGTTAACATGGAATGTTTTAGCAACAAAAGGGGTATCAAAGGAAAGAGTGGCACCTGGATCAACCAAATCATACACATCAAAGTCAAAAATTTTCAACATACCAGTAATAATATTGAAAATCTCACCAACCCCTTGTCTCCCATGTAGAGCATAAAATCGATTGTACCTTGGGGCGCTACCTTGAGGACTACCTCTACCCAATGGAACCACATTTGCACCCTAGACCTTGCCACGGTTCCTTGGACAATCTATCTTCTTGTGACCAAACTCCCCACAACTAAAGCATGCATTAGAACCCTTATAAAACAGGCCATTATAACTCTTCCCACATCTAGGACACACATCCATAGGAGCCACACCATCAACACCTTGAGGCCTAGGGAAGTCATTGGTGAACCCCCTATTAGTAGCACGCGAAGGCCCTTGGCGTTGATGAGATCTAATAACCTTTTGGAGCTCACCCATAAAATAGGCCCTCTTAGCCTCATACCCCCTTCTCTTCCTTAGCATGGCGGACCGGCAATCTTCACTTACCAAGTCGGAGACCCCCATCACAAACTTGTTCATCCTAGATCTTGGATCGGCCACCAAATGAGGAGCCTACTTTGAAAGTTGATTAAACTTGAGGGGATAATCCCTCACACTCATAGCACCTTGTTACAAATTCATAAACTCCACCAACTTATTCAAGAGGGAACAATTGACTAAGGAAGGCCAATTTGAACTCCTCCCAAAGCACCACATTATCAATCCCCTTCTCACCCTTCCATTGATCATGCCATATATGAACTACCCCTTTGAGTTGGTAGGGCACCAACTCTGCCTTTTCATTGGGCCCAACAAACACGATATTTAAGATTTTCTAGACCTCATCAGTGAACTCTTGTGGGTCTTCATCCACCTTTGACCCATAGAAAACCGGAGGATTCATCCTCATGAAGTCTCTTACCCTAGACCCCGGGTTAGCAGCTTGAAGGGCTTGGGCCCCTTGATTGACTTGGTTGGCCACAACTTGGACAAGCATAGTGAGAGCATCCCGAAGCTCACCATTGTTAGGTTGCTCCTCGGTAGTTTAGGCACTTCATCATCGAATATTTGGTATGATCTAGCATAGCAAAGAAAAATCATTAAGGAAAAAACTTACCACACCTCTATAGCATAACTTAGAACATAAAAAAGGGAAACATTTTCAAAAACGCCTCATAGCCTCGTATTCATAGTAATGGCGCGCTTCACAATCATTAATAGGACCCTAATCGACGTAGTGTGCTGAACTTCGAGGATCTATCAACCTAGTGCTCTTATACCAACTTTGTCACGACCAAAACCTAGGGCTTAGGCGTGACACGACACAAAGGGAACCCGAAGGGACCCCAAGCAAGCCTCTTAGAACGTCATTACACATCCTTGGTCATAAAAGAAATAAATCAAGCATCAAGAGATAATAAGGACAACCAGGTATAAGGGAAAGTACTTTCATACTATAAACATCAAGAATAATAGAGTCAAAGCTCTCAGTATAGATACATAACATGCCCAACAAACACCTCTAATATATAGATAAGAGCGGGGGCCAAGACAATGTAACCGGGATCACCCTCATAGTCAAAATAGACAATAAAGAGGAATGTATCAATACATAATAACAACAACATAGACTAAGGTCCCCTAAGTAGAGGACTCACCAACTTGCTTGGGTAGTATCGAACTAGCCATGTGGAGGAGGATGATCAACTTGGGCATCGGTACCTATATGGTAACATCATGTAGGCATAGTGTATACGTTAATACATTTGAATATACTAAGTATGTAGGATTCAATGCAACAAGAGATAGACCTCATAAGCAAATGCATAAAAATGGACAATATACATCATATAACAATATGGCATTTATGATTAATGCTCAAGTAAAACATGGTTAAGTAACTCATGCTCATATAGGATATCATATATATAGAATAGACCAAGCTAAATTTCCAAGACACAATCCCTTTGTAGGTTAGTGATGATGTCTCCCCATCACTTAGGTGGTGAAGTAATAACCCTTCACTCGATTGGTGATAATGTTGCCTTATCACCTAGGTGGTGGAGTACTAACCCTTCACTCATTTAGTGATAATGCTACCCCATCACCTAGGTAGAGAAGTAATAACCCTTCCCTCAGTTGGTGATAATACTGCCCCATCACCTAGGTGGAGAAGTACTAACCCTTCCTTGGTTGATGTGTACAAACGCTCATCTCGGTTATTTGGGTTATTAGACCCCCAGGATTGGGCATAGCCTAATGCAACAATTTATATAGAGTATATCATATATATAAGCTCATTTCATCATCATATATTCAATCTTATCATATCTGATGGTTTTGACCTTCAAGTCCTCAACAAACCACATCCGGACATTTTATCAAACACTTAAAGGGTGTGTAATGCTAGTATACAACCATGAAATATAGAGATGAAATCGTGTGAGAAAATCCATTTTAAAACCATCAATCAACACCTTGCAACACCCTCAAGCAATATACATCAAAACCTCCTCTCAAATCTTACAATAGATCTAAGATTTATAGCTCAAAACATATCAAAACAGTCATAATTTCACATAGCTTTAACATAGTGCAGTGAATTTCATAATAATCAAGACTCACTTGTAAATCAACTTTAAATCATGCAATTTGAGTAAAAGGAGGCCTGGGCATCATGGGTGAAAGGAACTCATGAAAGAAACTCACATACCTTAGCTTAGGTATGAACTTGGTGAAGATTGGAGATGCAGACTTGAAGCTTGAATAAGAACTTTGAAGGAAAACCTTAGCTCAGGATAAGGGTTTAGCACTTGAACTTGGGGAGTCAAAAAATGGCTAAGTGTTTGAGTGAGTATTGCGAAATATTTTGGGTAATATGAAGGTGAAATTTAACTAAGTATAGGTAAAAACATGTTTGGGAACACTGAGGCCCAAGACTTAGAAGTCTTGGACCGAACTAAAAAAAATAGTCCCAAAATAAGAAGAGGTGCGTTACGGGGACGACGCGAAAACCTCACTGGAAATTGCACCATGGGGATTTGTAAATTTTGATACAGTTGCTCTAAAATCAGGGTTAGATCATTTTCCCCCTAATTTTAACCCCCTACACTAGAATATGAAGTGAGATTTTCAAATAACAAATGAATTTTGAGATATATGAATTTAAAATTCCGAACATTTTTTAGGCACATTTTTGGGCACTTTTTGGGATCGTTTCATCATCGATGTACGGTCTATGTGAGACCCCATAGGTTCCATTCTAATGCATATGTATATGTATATATATATGTGTGTGTGTGTGTGTGTGTGTGTGTGTGTGTGTGTGTGTGTGTGTGTGTGTACTGCTCAGCAGATGTGTATCGTAGGTTAGACAAGCATCATGACTATTTGACATTGCATCGCATTATTTACATATCATGACACCCACCTCATCTCATATCATTCTTACTTTGATGTTATCTTATGAATTGTTGATGAGAGTGGATATCTATTATCTTATTTGACTTGAGTATCTATTGAAGGTATATTGAGATATAATGCAATGGTTATATATCATTATTCTTATGATAATATACTATATTTTGCACAGATTTTTCTGAGTGCAGGTATATAGTTCGGCAGGATGTGGTTGGGTATTAAGGAGTACTTGTGTTCTTCATTGGTTTACTCTAGGTTAGTTCTATTTGCTGATTGACCTGTTGTTTGGTGCTCATGCCCCCATCCCCTTGCTATATTTTTTGTAGGTTGTGAGTCTGATCCTTCTTGCTAGCTAATGGATATATAGGATCGAGCTTTGAATCTATCGAGAGGTAGCTGCTTGTCTCTTCGGCAACCTTTTGGTGATTTTTACCTTCATGTTTTGTTCTATTCGAGGACTACATATTGAGATATGTATTTCTTTTAAGCATTTTTGTATTTAGAGGCTCTTATATGTGAGCCAGTTCTGGCAAGGTTGTCATTTTGAATCCAAATGCTTATCTATCTTATTAAATTGTTTCTATCATCCGCTTTATTTTATTATGTTGAGTTGTTTGGGTTTGGGCTAACTAGTCTTGGTAGGATAGGTCAGTGCCATAACACCCAGATTTCGAGTCAGGACAATCTGTTGCTTGGCTTTTGATTGAATAGTGACATCTGATGTGTAAGGTCATGGGATCAAACCTAGGCAACATCACTTTTTAATTCCTAATTTTTAATTAAGCCCATCTATTCATTTTTAATTTTCTGATGGCCCAAATTCAATCCTCTCCTCTTTTTTATGTGTTCTCACTAATTAAAAGTTAGACCTCATCATTTACCTTATTTAGCATCGATAAAACAAAGGGAAAAAGATTCAAATATATTATCAAATTTTAACGAAAGATCATTTATGTCATCCGTTAAACGTTTGGCTCAAATATGTCATTACTGTTATAGAAAAGGCTCATCCATGTCATTATTTTCTAACAATGATTTTGCAAAATCACTTTTTACACATAGCATGTTTTAATTCGGCCAGACTGTTTTTTAAAAAAAAAACAATTTTAAATAAAATTAAGAAAAAATTTCTTAATCTTGTGACAAATTCCAAATAAAATTAAGAAAAACTCCACAAAATTAACATTTTTTTCGTAATTTTATTTAGATTTTTTTTTTTTAAAAAAAAAAGATGTGGTGGAATCAAAACCACCTTTTACACATAGCTTGCTATAATTCCACTGCATCATTTTTTTCTTTAAAAAAATAAATTCTAAATAAAATCAAGGAAAAAATCTTAATTTTGTGGATTTTTTCTTAATTTTATTTGGAATTTTTCATAAAATTAAGAATTTTTTCTTAATTTTATTTAATTTTTTTTTAAATGATGTGGCCAAATTAAAATATGTCATGCCTAAAAGGTGATTTTGCAAAATAACAATTAAAAAGATAATGGCGTGGATGGGTATTTTCCTTAACAACAATGACAGATGACATAAATGAACTTTTTGTTAAACTTTGATGATATATTTGAGTTTTTTCCCTAAAAAATGACCACCATTGTGGCTTCATAATCCACTTCCACTATTCTACAGTAATCCTACGTTCAAAAAATGCAAAGCCAGAAGTCAAGATTGCAACTTGACTCATCATCCCAACAAATAAACCCAAAATTCACTTTCAATATCCCGTAATAGTCCAACATACACATCCGAGAAACACAAAAACCCAAACTTGACAACAAATTCCTAAAATAAAACCAGAATCCATAAACAAAAAAACTGTTTTATTTAGAAATAATGTGAAAAGTATTGTAAATGTCAAACATTAAGAATTTGAAATTTAAACACATATAAAAATTAAATTGACTCTTAAAATTCTATTTGTATCACATATTGAGACAAAAAGTAATATATATTATTTAAAAATTATATAATAAATGTAAAATGAGAAGAAACATATTAAGGTAATAACGTGAGTCATGATCACAACAATTTTGATTGTTTTACAAAATGAATCTCTTTGTCGTTACCTATCAATGACTTTAAATCATATGAGATAACAAAATTTAGGTGATGGTCAATACGAAAGAATACAGAAGGCTCACAGAATATGGTGGGTAACATCTATTCAAACAAGATGTAAGAATTTGCTACATGGCATGTTATAAGTGATCTCAAAATTTTATATGCCAACCATAAATTAGAACAAAATAATAAACAAATATTGTTTATGATTAACATAAAATATATTATAAGTTGCAATAATTTGTATATATATATATATGTCGCATAAATCAAGATAAAATAAATATTTATGGGTCCATGCTTGATTAACTTTTTGACCAAAATATTATTTTCATTTTAATTAATTATTTCTATTTAAATTGACCAAATGGCCAAACTAAATATTATCTCCATTTTAATTAATTGTTTCTATTTAATTTGACCAAAAAATTAACAAAATTTACATAATTTGTAAATTATACTCAAATTATTTGACTTAAATATAGAAAAGTATTTTTTGGTCTTGTGGCAACATGTCATGTGGAAAGTTAAAGAGAAAAGACATAAATTCCCCCCTGAAGTTGTCCCGAAAAGTTATTTACACACTTCAACTATTTAAGTGACCTATTACACACCTATACTATATAAAAATGAATTTTTTTAACCCTTCCTACCCCAAAACCCCGAGCGCGTTCCAGTCAACCGCTACTAGCGCGCCATGCATCTAAGAAATCATTTTTTAAAATTAAAATTATCTTTTATTTAATTAAAAGGAACCTTTTCCCAAATAAATAACTCTAAAAAATAATTCATCTCCTTCTTCTCCAAACATCAACATCAATATTGCCAAAAAAATCTGGTCCAGAATTTAGTTTGACCGAAACCCATTCTTCTTGATTCTTCTTCTTCTTGATCGAGCTTCTTCATAAATTCACATTAACAATGGTAATGAAGCTCATCAACTTTTTTTTTCAAAACCCCCCTTTCTTTTCTCCTTCATTCCCTTCTCTATCACCACACTTTTCTTCTTTCCTTTTTCACCCTTCTTCTCTCTCTTTAGATCTCCTCCGTTCGATTCTTCTCTCTCTCTATACCTTTCTTTCTCTTCTTTCTCCATCTCTTCATTTCCTTCTATGCAGATCACCATCCCTCTGTCCATATTCGCCGCCGCTTTCCTCCTTCTCTAGATCCCTAATCCAGTTATCCTCTTTCTCATATCATCGCCTATTTTTGGAGGCTCTGTGATTCTCCTCCGTTTCTATATTCTGAATTCTGCGAGGAGGTCTTTTACTCTGACAATAGTTGCATCCAATCATAGTGATTTGAAGTTTGATGAGAGTAAATTCGAGGTGATTTTTGGGGTTTCTTATGGGATCTCGGTGAAATTGGTTGCAAATGTCAATGTATTTGCTTTGTACTCTATTTCGAATGGTAAGATTGGGGTTTTTTCTGTGAAGCACCTAGCGATTGAGGAGCTGAAATTGATGAAGTGTGTCGTGATTGATTGTTCTTTGTCGATGTTTTCCATTAGTGTTTCTTTTGGGTTCCTGATTTTGGGAGAAATAATGGGGTCAGGGTGTTTCCCTTGCAATCATTGGTTAAAGGAAGAGTTAAGAGAGAGAGGAAGGATGCAGCTAAAAAAAGTTTGAGTGGTGAATTAAAAAAAGATAAGATGGAGATAAAAAAATTACCTTTACTAAATGGGATGATTCATGGTATGAATGCTGACATTTGTTCTGCTGATCATAGCAAATTGACGGACATGAAAACGAAATTGAAGTTTCCTTCCAATGATGTATTGGATGTAAGGATCGAGAATTGCACTATATCCTGAAACAGATATAAGTGAAAATGAAACAGGTTCATTGAATACGTGGCATTCTAATGGAGCGAGTACATCTCACTCTCTACATAATATCTGAGTTTGGGATAGGAAGGGTGAAATAAATTCACTTTTGCGTAATATAGGTGTAATAGGTCATTTAAATAGTTAAAGTGTATAAATGACTTTTCGGGACAACTTCAAGGGGGAATTTATGTCTTTTTCTAAAGTTGAATAAAGAGACATTTTTTTAGATGAACTAAAAAAAATCCAAACGTATTAAAACGAATGAAATATCTTATTTTAAATTTAAATTTAGTCGTACGAATAAGAGTGAAAAAATAATTAAACATATTTATTGAGCCCGGGCATTCTATATATAAATCATAAATTAGAACAAAATAAATAACATATATTGCTTAAGATTAACATAAAATATCGTATAAGTCACAATAATTTGTAGCCAAAATTTTAAAAATATATATGTAGAAAATATTTTGGTGTAGCATAAACCAAGACCAAAAAAAAAAATTATGGGTCCATGCTTGATTAACTTTTTAATCAAAATAAATATTATTTCCATTTCATTAGTAGTTTCTATTTAATTTGACATCGTTTTATTCATGACATCGTTTAACTTAGCACAACATTAAAAACAAATTTAAAATTTATGATTCAATTTTTAAATATTTATGCAATTATAAATTATTTTATTATGGATAAAAGGAAAATCTTAAAATTAATTATTTCTAATTATATATTAAAATGATATTTTCTTTAATGGACTAAAAAAACGGATGTTGATACGGGAAATAGCATTGTAGTGCCAAATATTGAGATTCTTTATGCTATTGTAACAAATAAAAAGAAAATCATTCACGACCTAATTATTTTTATTAGCTTGCATTAAAATTTGCATATCTTCATGTTTATAACTAAAAATTATCATTGTTTTTCTCCTTTCCTTTATTCATTACTGTATTTTAACGTTGTAGTAATTAATCCACAATAATTTGAATACATTTAAGGATTTATTTCAAATTCGTCATTTACATGTCAAACGAGTTTGCATCAATTGGTAATTAATAATGCAGAAATTAATATGAGACTAATCACAACTAAAAAGCTACCAAATCCATTTATTTGCCACTTTTTCTTCCATTATACACACTATATATAGTAGTGAAACTCCATTCAATTTCATCACAGCAAGCTAATCTTCTTCACTATCCTACTATCTTCTTTCTTCACCAAGTCCTTAGAACTTAACTTCAAAATGGCTCAGTCTACGAGATTCTTCGTTCTCATAGCTCTACTTGCTTTTGCAACAATTTGTTTCTCGTTTCGAAGTAACAATAGTAGTT